>JAKELK010000300.1:0-72967 GCA_021525775.1 Lactarius deliciosus | reverse complement strand
CAACTTACTTTAAGTGGCCGACCGTCTGCTTGCCCCGAAGAACCAGAAGTTTGAAGCACAGCTTGAAGCGGGCAAGGGTTGACTGGATCAAGCAAGAGGTACTTGAATTACCTCATCACAGGAATTATACTCGTTCTTTTCGGCATGAAGGGTCACGACACTCTCCCCTCGGTTTCGCAGGAAGAACCGCAAACCCGGTTGCGCCTATATAACGATCCAGACTGGTTCGCCTATATAAACCCGGGGTGAGTATGTTGGCCTCTTCTTCGTGTGGCAGTTTTGAACATTGCCAATGTTTCAAAGGGGATAAGTTTTCTGCGTGTTGCGTTCTCCTTTTCGCACTGTTTGGGTCGCGCGTCATGATTCCTCCGGCCACGTTAATTAGCAGTATTATTTCCACCCTCCCTTTTTTTCTGCCACACTCTATGCTAGTTATACGTTCTGTCATTAGCATACAATTCATATACCAATTGGCACTTGTAGCACGCTCGTACCCTCAGACGTGCTGGGGTTAGGGTTTATTTGTTCGGGCAGGCCAGGCTCGCGTCTATCCACGTCACCGCCAGATGACATTCTTTCCACTCACCTCATCTCCTACAAAACCGGACGACGATTCAACACCCCTCCGCTCCTAACTGACTTGTCTTATCGTAAACGCTCACTTATCCATGACAACCCATAGAAACGCGCATCGCCACCCGACCGTCGTTCTACTAGCATCCATTGCACCACGCACTGCGCGCTCCCTACTCCTCACAGTGATTCGTCTTGTCACCCTCAGCCTCTTCTTCTGGGCGCCTTCATTCGGAATTAGGGTGCTGTACTACCGAGACCCGTACAGCTCACGTGTGGCCTCGCTCGCTGCGCGTCTGCACGAGGAGGAGACGAGATACGCTGCAACGCTATGAAAGCATGCGAAGGGTTCATCAAAAAGCATAACCCGAGCAAGAATATCGACTCGTCAGTACAGAACAGCACTTGTTTTCGTTTTGGGCCATTCTTGTTCGGACCCTCCCCTCCCTTTGAGGCACGGTTAGGGGAGAGCGCCATGCGCGACTAGTGGTGCTGGGTGCTTGTTCACACGATGCGCCCATGTTCCTGTTCCTGCCACAAACTTGTTTGGCTTACAGGATTCGATTTGGGGTCTAGGTACCCTACCACGAGGAGCTATGATACACAACGTGTAAGATAGCCGCCTAATCCCACTGTTCTAGTGTTTACGTTTCCGTGCAGGGGACTTCTTCATCCCGTCCTTCTAGTGTCCGCACCACGTCGAGCGAATCGGCGTGCTCAGCGCCGGCGGCATATGGGTATGCGGTATGGAGCACATCGCAAAGCAAGAAAAGTGTGTCATCTACTCGTTCGGTGCGTCTAGCTAACCTCATCTTTGGCTGCGAGGAGGCTGATCGTAGGTTGCGTGCGCAGGCATCGACGGCGAGTCATGATTTGGGGCTGCGCTGTTGGAGCGGGTGCCAGGTTGTGAAGTGTGGGGTACGACTTTACCGTAGATAGCGTGCACTCCCTCTAAAGCTGTCCCAAGCTAATTGATGCGCACAGTTTGGCCCTGAGATCGAAAACGCGCCTAACATGAAGGAGCGTGCACATTTCTTCCCGTGGCACTGGGCGGTCGTAGCGCTCATGGCTCCGACGACTCGCCAAAATACTATACCCTTGATGCCTTCAGGCAGCTGAATGGTGGGCCTCTCTCAGTAGCCTCGTCGCGTCTCACCGTCTAATCTCGCGAGGGAATCCAGGTCACGCATTCATCGACCGCAAGATTGACGTCGAGGGGTGCCAAGTTTGACACGCTGGCCGCATTCCTGGCGGCGCACAAGCCGCTCAGCCCATTTTCGAGTACGACGCTCCTGATCGGGGAGCCGTAGATCCAGCTGCACGTGTGTGCCAAGTTTGATTTCTTCCACGACTGGTGGGCCGCGCTCGAGGCGACCATTCTTGATGTACGTGAACTCCAGCGCAGGAGGGAAACCAAAACTGGCCGAGGTGCGTAGCCTCGCTTCGCTTTGGGAAATGTAACTGATCCACTGATTAAAGTACTCATATCCGCAGGAATCATTCGCTCGTTTACGAGGCAGCGGACGGAGCAGATGCGTACTAGTTGAGGTTGGAGATGACGCGATGACGACCGGCTGGCCTTATGTATACTGTGACATTATGGATGGAATACCCAGAGTCACACTCGCTTCATTGGTTGTAGGAATATTGCATCGAGGCGTTCGAAATGTGACGTGGAGTCTTCTAGTCGCAGCGTCTGACTCAATAATAAAAACATCACTCTCATTTCCTTTCTATCGTCTTCTGCACTACGGGCACGTCTTTACTATGCCATCCCGTTGATCACCGTCGCTGTCATCCTTCTCCGGCCATATTCGGCAACCTTGAATGACTATTCGTCATACTATCGCGACGCCTTTGGACCCAGTCGCTCTCTCCGTACTTGGCTGGCGGATGAGGAGGCGCTCTATGCGGTAGCCATACAAGAACGGCTGGAGCTCATCAAGAAGTGGGGACCCAGAGATGATGCCGTCGACCCGTAAGTAGCGTACTACCTTGCACAAGCACACACCCATGCATGTGCGGGCTCGCCCTTTCGTAATTGATCTCACACGATCTGTTCGATCTCCATCAGGTATCCGACACATAGAGAATACTATACAATATGTGCGTCGTCTATTTGTCCCCCGTATCCGACCGACTGAGGCCATCGCAATAGAGGACTTTTTCATTTCGGCTTTCCAGTGCCCCCATCGCGTGCAGCGCGTCGGTACGTTGGGCGACGGAGGGAAATGGGTCTGCGGTCTAGACCGCGTGGTCAAACAAGAAAAATGCATGATCTATTCCTTCGGTCGTTTCTTCATTTCGTTCTTCTTTTCCTCGGATTCCGCAGAGAGGACTAACTTGGGCTTCTGTTTATCATAGGTATCAACGGCGAGTCTTCGTTCGAATCGACACCGCTGAAGCGCGCACCGGGATGTGAGGTCTGGGGATATGACTATAGCGTTGACAGCGTTCGTGCCCTCTCCTCCCTGCCTCTACCCTGCTAAACTGGACACGTGGCCAGTGGGGACCCGAGATCACCGGCGATCCGGAACTTCGGGACCGGGCTCACTTCAAACCCTTCGCGCTCGGCGGGACGAACAACCACGAAGATCACGACAACCCCAAATACTGGACGCTCGACTCGCTCATGGATCTCAACGGTGCGTCCGCGCACGCGAGATCTCCGCTCCACGCTGATGAGAGGAAATATCAGGACACACGTTCATCGACATCCTCAAGATCGACATCGAGGGCGGAGAATTCGACGCGCTCACGGCGTTCCTCAGCGCACGCGCCGCTGCCGAGGGAGACGTGCTCCCCGTCGGCCAGCTGCAGCTCGAGATCCACGCGCGCGAAGGTCACGAGAACTTTGAGTACTTTGCGCGCTGGTGGGCGGCGCTGGAGGCAGCAGGCCTGCGGCCGTTCTGGACGGAACCGAACCTGGTGTACATCAACCTCGTGCGCGGTGTGCGGCCAGAGCTGGCAGAGGTGTGTCGCTGTGAAGTCCGGGGCTTGAGAGTTGACTAACATATTCGTTTTCCCTTGTTGCAGTACTCGTTCATTAACATTCGTGGAAACCATGCGCTCGTCAACGAGGCGTTCAATTAAACCGAGGTGCCTTGCCCGCCACCAACTACTTTTCGCGTTTGGTAGGATCGTCGGGGCTTTGTGACATTTATGCGATCACGCGTTTTGCTCGAATTAGAGCCCGTCCCCACATATCATCATACGGACTTCTGGACTTATTTTCTCTCCGCTTCGTTACAGTAATAATTGTTGCCACTGGACGGACTGGCACGGATAACCTTTTTGGAAGTTGGAGTAAGCCGCATACATGTCGCTACCAAAAAGCATCTCCCTCGTCAACTCGACGTATGGTGCAAAGTGTCGAATATGACGCGGGTCGGATAGTTAATTTTCTGCGGCAGACCCGAAGGTGTAAAGTGAGTCCTGTTGGGGTCTGGATTAGGTGATCTCGGGTCTGGTCTTCCCGTTCCATCGAGCACTCCGATTCTTTTCCATTCCACTCTTCGCCACCCGTCTCCCCCAAGGCTGTGACATATCTTCGTGTCTTGGAGGAAGATCTTCCCCTCACCGCAGTGAGTGACTTATCTCTGAGGTGAAATACCTCTCGAAGATCAGCGTATAGTCGTTACATGCGCATGCAAGGCCGCGACTGCACCGCCTGGAACACACATTCATCCTCAATACATGGTCCCTTGTTCGGCTGCTGGTGAGAATATCTCGGTAGTAGAGGGCAGATGGTTCCGGTTAGAACTTGTATTCGTTTAAGTGAGGTGCCGCATCCTTGCACCCGTACTCCATACACCAACCGTTTGGTTATCATCAAATGGGAGGCCTCGCATGCGCATGTTGTCGGCAATAGTCTCGGCCAATTCCGGACTCCGCTGTTGAGGCAATACGGATGCGTTCACATCTACTTTACAGTAACGAGTCGCAATGGCCAGTACCGACACTGAGTTGTCCCGCAATTATAGTAATACCTTGATGCGCTCTGACCTAATCCGTAGAACTAATCCGTACAATTACACTTCAAACGCTGTAGGAAAAAACAGATTGCCGTAGTGGTTCTATCTCCTAGGAGTCAAACAACTCGTCCATCTATGTCCGTGGACGAAATTAGAAAGATCTAAGCGGGTTTCGTGTTCGCCAGCGACCCAGATATTACGTGGTCGATGGAGACCTGTTCTATGCGTCGGCGGAATCCACATCAAAAGTTCGTGCTTATCACCACGAATCCATCCGTCGGCGTCTATCACAGACTGATCCGTAAAGTCGACCTGTGCTGTAGTTATCAGGCTTTCTGTCGTAAATTACAACACATGGATTGACTTATCTCTTGATGAGATGATCCGCTGGTCATCTGGCGAGGATCCCACAGATGAAACCGAACGCATGTGCCCAGGAGATGCGCCTGCCTCCGTGTCTCCCGTCGTGGCGTTCCACATGCGAATTGCTCGATCGTCCGAGCCAGAGACAATCCACTGGCCATCTGGCGAGAATGCCACAGACCTGATCGAATCCATGTGCCCAGAAAATGGGCCTGCCTCCGTGTCTCCCGTCGTGGCGTTCCACACACGAATTGTGAGATCGTAAGAGCCTGAGACGATCCGCTGGCCATCTGGCGAGAATGCCACAGACGTGATCGAATCCGTGTGCCCAGAAAATGTGCCTGCCTCCGTGTCTCCCGTCGTGGCGTTCCACACACGAATTGTGAGATCGAGAGAGACTGAGACGATCCGCTGGCCATCTGGCGAGAATGCCACAGACGTGATCCAATGCGTGTGCCCAGAAAATGGGCCTGCCTCCGTGTCTCCCGTCGTGGCGTTCCACACACGAATTGTGAGATCGTCCGAGCCTGAGACGATCCGCTGGCCATCCGGCGAGAATGCCACAGATGTGATCGAATCCGTGTGCCCAGAAAATGGGCCTGCCTCCGTGTCTCCCATCGTGGCGTTCCACACACGAATTGTTCGATCCCAAGAGCCTGAGACGATCTGCTGGCCATCTGGCGAGAATGCCACAGACGTGATCGAATCCGTGTGCCCAGAAAACGGGCCTGCCTCCGTGTCTCCTGTCGTGGCGTTCCACACACGAATTGTTCGATCCCAAGAGCCTGAGACGATCCGCTGGCCATCTGGCGAGAATGCCACAGACGTGATCGAACCCGTGTGCCCAGAAAACGGGCCTGCCTCCGTGTCTCCCGTCGTGGCGTTCCACACACGAATTGTTCCATCGTGCGAGCCTGAGACGATCCGCTGGCCATCTGGCGAGAATGCCACAGACCTGATCGAATGCGTGCGCCCAGAAAATGGGCCTGCCTCCGTGTCTCCCGTCGTGGCGTTCCACACACGAATTGTTCGATCCCAAGAGCCTGAGACGATCCGCTGGCCATCTGGCGAGAATGCCACAGACGTGATCGAATTCGTGTGCCCAGAAAATGGGCCTGCCTCCGTGTCTCCCGTCGTGGCGTTCCACACACGAATTGTTCGATCGTGCGAGCCTGAGACGATCCGCTGGCCATCTGGCGAGAATGCCACAGACCTGATCGAATGCGTGTGCCCAGAAAATGGGCCTGCCTCCGTGTCTCCCGTCGTGGCGTTCCACACACGAATTGTTCCATCGTGCGAGCCTGAGACGATCCGCTGGCCATCTGGCGAGAATGCCACAGACCTGATCGAATGCGTGTGCCCAGAAAATGGGCCTGCCTCCGTGTCTCCCGTCGTGGCGTTCCACACACGAATTGTTTCATCGTGCGAGCCTGAGACGATCCGCTGGCCATCTGGCGAGAATGCCACAGACGTGATCCAATGCGTGTGCCCAGAAAATGGGCCTGCCTCCGTGTCTCCCGTCGTGGCGTTCCACACACGAATTGTGAGATCGTCCGAGCCTGAGACGATCCGCTGGCCATCTGGCGAGAATGCCACAGACGTGATCGAACTCATGTGCCCAGAAAATGGGCCTGCCTCCATGTCTCCCGTCGTGGCGTTCCACACACGAATTGTTCGATCGTGCGAGCCTGAGACGATCCGCTGGCCATCTCGCGAGAATGCCACAGACGTGATCGAATCCGTGTGCCCAGAAAATGGGCCTGCCTCCGTGTCTCCCGTCGTGGCGTTCCACACACGAATTGTTCCATCGTCCGAGTTTGAGACGATCCGCTGGCCATCCGGCGAGAGTGCAATGCAATTGACCGAACTTCCGGCATTTGAAATCACCATCTCTGATGATGGCCAGTTAGACAATCGCCCACGTTCCATCCGCAGGGTACGAGGAAAGGAGTCGGAATAACGCATGGAAACGAGGGAATTTATCGGCGCAAATGGCAGGGCAGAAAGATACACATGCGGTGCACTCTTTGCGATCGCCATCGCGAAATGCCGCACAAATACAGACGCATCGTTGATGAACCACCTCAATTTCTCCAGCTCTGCTTGAGGAATCTGATGTGATCAGAGCTATTAGCTGTTCGCTCGCTTCGTCGAATTAACAGTTATACTCACATCTTGACCGGAGGCCAACCATACGCTCAGAGACGAAAGTGCCGCTGATGCGAGAACCACATCACCCATCAAGCTAAGCGCCTCCAGCCAATACAGAAACTTTTCCTCGAAGAAAAGTTGAAGTGTTCCGAAGAGATCGGTTTTGAATTCAAGACGATCCAAATGATCGTCCCAAAAACGACAAGCATACGACAGCGCAGGTGGCAGGTGTTTGACAATCCGTGACTCGAGGCCTTCGACATCTTTATTGGCAACGTATGACGATTCGAGATTGCAGATGTTGAACTTCAAGTCAACGAGCGCTAGACCGAGACAAGAATGGGCCAATTGGTGGTGCGCGACGCGGAGATCAACATAAAAATCGCCGCTTTTCTCCTTATTCTCCACAAAATCGCGGAATGAAGTATGAAGGGGGATGATCGGAAGCGTATCGTCAGACGAAGTGACATTACTCAGCAGTGAGCCGAGGCGACTGAGCGTCGCAACAACTGATTTAGGAGCGTCGGAGTCATTGGGAGTGTGTCGTAGCAGTGTGGTCAGGGAGCGGATGGAGAGAGGTTCGAAAGCGGCAAGGAGCTGCCCCACCAGAAAGCGAAATACTGCCTTTTCATTCTTGAAGAATGCTTCAAGAACCTCATTGTATAACTTGTCCAGCGGATCTTGACCGCGGTGATCACCAGCCAATTTCAAGAGATGCTTGATTCGCTCTCTTTTCTCGCCAATAGTCATGGGTTCTTGGATGTATCCAGCGGCAACCGCCGCCCACTGAAACAGTCCCTCTGCCTTTCCTGCCAGCGCTTCGCCATACTGTATGAAGTCGTCGAAATCAAGCTTCTCCCGAAAGAACGTGGATATATCGGAATGTGTTGTAGCCAGCGCATCGTCGTTCATGTGTTTGATGACTACTGATTTCGCTGTAAGGAACGCAGGCCCGATATCGCCCTCTTGCCGTGAGGTGATGAGTACACGGAAGTTCGATGGCAGTTCGGAGAGGTGATTGGCGAGAAATCTGTGTAACCCGTCTTTGCCGGTTGTATCCCCACTCTCGTCCAAGGCGTCGATTACAACAAGGATGGGACCGACGATGTGCAGATCCTTAAGAGGTTCCTGGATAAGGCGTCGAAATAATGTGCCGTAGTCACGTGTATCGCGCCGAAGCTTGATGTTGTCCTTTACAGCGCTTCCCAGAGCGGTTTTGAACAACGGGTAGCGGTCGGCGAGATGATGAGCAAGATTCGTAAAGAGATGGTAAGCCCCGGTCTTGGTTTGTTCCTTTCGTACAAAGATAAAGGACGAGGTAAGGCGGTCCATTTGATCGAAGCGACGCGCAATCTCATGTGCGATTGACGACTTTCCTGTGCCTGCCTGGCCGAAAAGAACGAGACTACGCTTCGAAGCGGGATTGTTCACCCAATCAACGATGAAGTCGAGAAATGCCGTGCGTGTTCCCGGAAGACAGCCCTTGTCTAGCTTGAAGCGCGAGCCTTCCCTATATGGGATTTCTCGGATATCTGCAACTAGCGCTATGACGATCGTCAGATCGATATCTCCCCCATATTCACGACGACTGCATACCAGCATCTGAAGCTTGGCTCGACACCCGCTTGAGTTGGGTTAATATACCGTCAGCCTTGGTTGAGATGATTCCCACGTCGTTTAGAATTTCGAACGCAGTTATCTTTGTAGTAACAATGGCTTGATCCAAGAATGCCTTTTTATTCTGCTCAAACGCGAAGGACAACTCTTGAATTTTTTCTTCCACTCCGCCGACCATACTCTTCGCCATCCGCGACGCTGAAATTGTATGTTCGAATTGGCCAATGAGGTAGATGAATGAAAACATACAGAATTGCGGGTCCTTTATATACGATCGGATGAAGTCATTGCAAATAGAGACGTCCTGCAACATTTGGGTAAGGATTTCGGCCTCCTTTGACTTGGGCTTAATGGTTTTCACAGTATCTTCGTGGTTTGCGAAATCAAACGCATCGTGCATGGCCTTGAGTAGGGTTCGGACATTATCGTCGCGTTGATACTGTTTTGAGAGTTCCTGGTATCAAGATCAACCTAGCATAAGTGTGTCTTCCAACGATAACATAAATAGACGTACCTCGGGGATTACCGAAAGCACTTTATATACCATGTGCGCGATTGGATGGAGCTGAGAGACAAGTTGGCTCAGTCGAGGATAGGCAGAACGAATATGGCACGCACTTCTGCAGCTGGACCCAGAGTATCCATGACCCACTTTATCCTCCCAACAACCCCTTCCCATGTATTCGATTGGCCGATCGACTCCTCGACTTGGTCTTCACGAACGAGAGAGGTCCCGTTCGCTGACACGGTGATCGTTAAATTGAGCGTGACTGGCTGCGTAGATGGTCCAGCTTGTCCATTGCCATTGCCATCGCCGAGGGTAACGGGAATGTCTACATGTGAGATGTTTACTTAGTCGCATAAACGAGAATCCTATAATGAATAGACGCACTAATCTGGGATTCGACTGGTAACGTCATATCATGCGTTCCGATCAGGATATCACTTTTTGTCAGTTTCTTCTTCGCATAAAGACGCAAAGTAATGCGTGAAGACGGTTGTACGAGACTGATAGGAACCTTCAGCCGAAAAATACGATTGCAAATAAGAAAGTCCTACAAAGCGTCAAGCCTCTCGTCCCATGTCAACGTCTGCCCGTCAATGTGAACGCTTTTCGTCCTCTTCTTAGCTTGCTTCTTAGTCTTCTTCGTCGTCGCCCCATAGGTTATGGTGACGAAGTACTCCCTCTTTCCGCGGAAGGTAGTCTTCAATTCGGGAACGTTGTGCGCTCGGAGAACTAGTAAATATATTGTTATCAATGTCTGGACGAGTTTGGCTTCAAGTACGCACCAGTCACTTCAACACTTAGTGGCTGAGATCGGCTTCCCTGAGATCCGGTGATTTGAGTGCTGTCCATAGACGGTTTTTGACCGCACATCACTTCATAACAGAAATAATTGACTCACCTTATTTCAGTGGGTCGAGGTGCTGTGGAACCCGCCGAGCTGATCGGATCGGGGTCATTATCGGGAAAGTTATGATTCAAGGGCGATCTACTCACGGACTCGAGATGGTCTGCCTGTGGTCCATATCTTGGAAGAGTCTTTGTACGCAGAATAGACGGATGATTGGGGAAAGGCCGTCAAGCCTGAGGGTGTGTATTTGGTTCGAGCACCTACGACTCCCACGACTGTCAACGTGTTGTCCAGATTGGGAACAAGGCCCGTCCGTACCACCTCCACCCGGCCGAGCAACCAAGTCTCGATGTCAAATTACTATAGCAAGTCATTAACTCCGCAGCTCGAGGGCCCACACAACGAGAACACGTCCAGGTTATTATAGGACCAGTATGTAGCATCTTTCCCCTCTTCATACCTGCTGGCCTCACATGCGCAGCACCTCGACCTCCTGTACCTTTCCCAACAACCTTTCTCCCTCATAATGATCTATTCGCTCGGGAAATTGAGACATCGAGGATCGACCCATATGCCCGCAGTGGATATCATGTGCTGGTGCGCCTCCGTTTCTCATTTCTCTTTACCTGTGTGCTCATCATGGATCCTGGTGCGCACATACATGCGCACAGACTCTACGGGGATGCCACGTTTATGCGCGGTGTCTGAAAACTCCACGATGCTTTTACTAGTGGTGGCGACACTGGTGGCGCGGTAGTGCACCAGCCTTCACACTCATCTCCGCGCTCAAGTGCTTGAACACCTATCGTCCCGCTTAGCCTAACATTTCTATGCAGATGTACGGCATTGGTGACCCGTGAGTCTGTGAATGGCACACCAGTGGTCACTGTGCTCGCATGCCAGATGCTTGCGGGCTCATGGTGTTCACGTTGTTGAAAGTGGGTCTTCTTGTACAAGGTAGGACAAATTTGGATTTTCAGGCCCCATTTATCGACGCTGACACGCCTTCACTCCCTTTGATCGATGAAATTACGATCTTTGCATTTTCTAGTTGCTCTTCCGCACAATCTGCACTCGCCCACACTCCCCTGTATTTTCCTGCACTTCCCCACGCTCGCACATGCTCTCTGCGCGCTCCCTTAGTGCCATAGGTGCATCCGAGCAGCTCCACGTACGAGAAGAATCCACGGCATGCAGGGCTCTTCACTGCATGTCCGCACCATCACAACGCCCCCTTCAACCTCTCCAGCGGAGATCACCCCCAAGACATTTCCGATTTCGCTTTCACCAGCCATATCAGGGTCCCGAACGGACTCACTGCCGACTGCAGATCGAACAAGGATCAAGTACGTACCATTCCATCCTCTTTGTTCCGATTGTTAACATCCACGTCGTGGAAATCGCAGCATCTGCGTGTACATACTATGCACTCGTGTATTGTACATGAAAGGGTCGAAGGGACTAAATTTCTGAGTCGGTCTCCTACAGTGTCTACGGGGTGTCAGTGTCTCATGAGGTGCGGGGCGATGTCATGTCTTCTCTCCAATTTTCCCTTGCTATGGAACACGGGACACGACGATCTGGGGCTACATTTTCGGCTCTGCACCCTATTCGTGTGTACGGCCTTCGACGGATCAGTCGTCACATGCACACACCGAATACAGTTTCGTTTTTATTCCTCAGACTGTTTTCTGTGTCACATCCGGAGGTAAGGCGACCAGTCTCCTAGCTCCCCAGGCGTAATGTCCTTTTATTGAGCTCACGATTGGATTGGTGCTATCCAGTCACGGCTCCTCCCTTGTCGATGATGTGCCTCTCACGTGTCCACGACCGGCTGATCGTGACATGGGACCTCGATAGCGATGCGCTCAGAGTGATGATGCTGATAGGTTACCGGTTCTGCAAGTCCATCCAGCGGATCTCCAAAGCCTCCAAGCGTCGTGTCTTGGCGCCCTCTCGATTGTCGTAGAGTCCGGCGTGCTCTACAGCGTCACGCCCAGCTTCCTGCTTAAATTTTCGTCGGTGAACTCTGGTGCGATATTTGCCGCAGGGCCCGGGCCGATCAGCATGCATATCCTGCTTCCCTCTCATAACAACATGATCCGGAAGATAACCCGAAGACGCAACAGAACAAAGATGACTTTGTTCGAGCGGAATCTCGAGTAGTTGACGTGGTTCAGAAGCAGGTATTGTCCTCCTATTTCTCGTGACTGGGCTGATGACATGCTTTGCTCAACCTGGTTAATCAGAACTGCGCTCTGAAGCAGGAGGCTGGGACCGCCGAAACAAAACCGGTCACGTGGAACCAATCTCTCCGCCTTGCCTCAAGAAGCCGACCGTCTGCTTACTCGTAGAACCAGAAGCTTAAAGCATAGCTTGAAGCGGTCAATGATCGACTGGATCAGGCAAGAGGTATTTGAAGTCGACTCGTTACAGGAATTATACAACGCAAAAGCCGTCCCTCTGTTTCGCAGGGTGAACTGCAACACCCCTGCGTGGTAGTGACAGTGGGGTTGTACCTACGACGATCCAGACTCTTGCTAGTTCGTCTATCTCCGTAAACGTACTTTATAGGGTCCAAAGTGAGTTGACCTATTCTCCGTGCGACGGTTTCAAACTTGTCTAAAATAAAATAAAATAAATTTAGGGTGGGGGGTTTGCTGCGTGTTGCGCTTTCTTTTTCGCATTGTGTGAGTCGGCAAGTACACTCCATGATTATTCCAGCCACGTTGACTAGTTGTTGTACTCTGTTTTATTGCTACACTTGACGCTAGATATACGCACTATCATCGTCATGCATTACATCTACCAACTGGCACACAGTGACTCGTACCCACTCTGCATCTGGGTAGCACGCTCCTCTGCAAGTATATACAAGTAACCCTTACTAATTTCGCCCCTCTGATGGTCGACATTGTATGGTGCCAGGCGTTGAGTGACGCGGACGAGGGACATGGATCAAGATCAAGTGCCAGGTTACGCATTACGGAGTCATTACGGTCTGCGACAAGAGGGTTAGGGTTAGTTTCGGTGATTCTGAGCCTGTATTTTTGGCCTTTCGGATCCCTCCGTTTCTTTCTACTCCCGTCTCATATTTCAGGCATCTTCACTTGCGTCTATTGGCGATCACGCTGACTCTGGACATATAACTGATCCACTCCCATCCGTCTCCTACAATAATCGGATGAGGGTTCAACACCCGTTCCTAACTGACTTATCTTATCTCAAACGCTTGTCGCCCTCACTCGCCCACCATAACAACCCACATCGTTCTACTACTGGCATCCATCGCACCACGCACTATGCGCTCCCTACTCCTCACAGTGATAGGTCTTGTCATCGTCACCCGCTTCTTCTGGTCGCCCTCGTTCGGAGTTGGGGCGCTGTACTACCGAGACCCATACAGCTTGTGTGGCCTCACTCGTTGCGCGTCTGCACGAGACGCTGCAACATTGAAAGCACGCCAAGGGCCCATCAAGAAGCATGGCACATGTAAGGAGGAGATCAAGTCGTGAGTACAGAACGGCACTCGTTTTCATTTTGGGCTGCTCTTCTTCGGACCCTCCCTTCCTTTTGAGGCACAGTTGGGGAGAGCGTAGTGGTGCAGGGCGCTTATTCACCCTCGTTCCTGCTCATGCCACAAACTTGTTTAACTGACGGTATTCGATCTGGAGTCTAAATTCCCCACCACCGGCGCAAGCTACACAATATGTAAGGTCGCCGCCTAATCTCCCGTTGATCTAGTGTTGACGTGACATTTCCATGCAGGGGACTTCTTCGTCCTATCCATCCCGTGCCCGCACCACGTCGAGGGAATCGGCATTCTCGGCGACGGCGGCAAGTGGGTATGCGGTATGGACGCGAAGCAAGAAAAATGCGTCATCTACTCGTTTGGTGCGTTTCATCTCACCTCATCTTTGGCAACGAGGCTGATCATAGGTCACGTGTGCAGGCGTCAATGACAAGTCGTCATTCGAGGCTGCGCTGCTGGAGCGTGCGCCAGGTTGTGAAGTGTGGAGGTACGACTTTTCCGTGGACAGCGTGCATTTTCTCTGAAGTACGACCAATATGTCCTAAGCTGACATGCGCACAGTTTGGCCCTGAGATCGAAAAAACCCCCCCTTTTGAAGGAAGGTGCGCATTTCTTCCCGTGGGCACTAGGCGGTCGTAACGCTCGCCAAAATAGTATACCCTTGATGCTTTAATGAAGCTAAAAGGTGGGCCTGCCTCTCCTACTCCCTCGTCGTGTCTCACGGTCTAATCTCGTGCGGGAGTCGTGCTCAAGATCAATGTTGAGGGCACCGAGTTTGACATGCTGACCACCTTCCTGGCGACGCATCAGCCGCTGAGCCCGTTTTCAAGTACGACGCTCCCGATCGGGCAGCTGCAGATCGAGCTGCATGCGTGACGACTATGCCAAGTTTGACTTCTTCTACGACTGGCTGCGCTCAAGGCGGCGGCATGCAGCCGTTCTGGACCGAAGCGAACTTGGTGTACGCAAGCTCCAACTTCAACGTAGAGGCGTCGCATGCTTCAAGGTCTACCCTAGTGTTGGCCAATTGCCCATCGACTATTGATACGATGACGGATGGATTTGTGGTGATGAGCGCGAACTTTTATTGTAGTCCACCAGCGCAAAGGGCAAGTCTTCATCGGGGTAATATCTGGGTCGCTTAGATCTTTCTAAGTTCGTGTAGTTGGATGAGTTGTATTGAGTCCTAACAGATAGAGCTGCTACAGCAATATGATTTTCTTACTAGTACGGGGTTTAAGATGTAATTGAACGGATTAGGTCAGAGCTCGTGAAGGCGCTACTAAGTACTGGCGGTTGTTGATGTGAGCGTATCCATATTGCATCAGCGTCCAGTAAATGGGCCTGCCTCCGTGTCTCCCGTCGTGGCGTTCCACGCATGAAATGTTCGATCTGAGCCTGAGATTATGTGCTGGCCATCTGGCGGGAATCCCACAGATTCGACCCAATCCGTGTGTCCAGAAAATGGGGGCATCTCCGTGTCTCCCGCTGTGACGTTCCACACACAAATTGCCCGGCATCCGGGCCTGAGACGATCCGCTGGTCATCTAGCGAGAATGCCACAGACCTGACCCAGCTCGAGTCTCTAGCCTGTCCGTTTGCACGGCCGAGAACAAAACAAATGTCTACGTGTAAGATGCCCAGTTAGCCGTATGCACAAGAATTCTACAATGATTAGACGAACCACTCTCGGATTCCGCCGTCTCCTGTGCTCCACTAAGGATATCGCTTTTTCCCGACCGCTTCGTACAAAGACGCAGAATGCGTTGTGAAGACGGCTTTACGAAACTGATAGGAGCTTTCAGCCGAGAAAATGTGATTGAAAATAAGAAAGTCCTACAAAGCGTCAAGCTTCTGGTCCGTCCGTTCGTCAACATGAACGCTTTTCGTCCTCTTCTTAGTTTGCTTCTTAGTCTTCTTCATTGTCGTCTCATAAGCTATAGTGACGAAGGACTCCCCCTTTCCGCCGAAGGTAGCCTTGACATGGGGAACGTTGCGTGCTCGAATGACTAACAAAGAGATTAGATACTTATCGAGGCTCGGAAGGAGTTTCGGGTTTGAATACGCACCAGCCAACTTTACACTTACTGATTGGGATCGGCTTCCCTGAGATTCGGCGATTTGAGTGCTATCCATGGACGGTGTTTGACCGACCATTGCCCCACGACAGAAGGGATCGACCCCCCTCATTTCAAAGGGTCTCGGCGCTGTGGAACCCGGGCTGGAATCGAGGGTCATAGTCGGGAAGGTTAACGTTCTACTCACGAATTCGAGACGATTTCCCGGTGCTCCAATTCTTGAAAAAGAAAAGGTCTTTCGTACGTAGAATACTGTAGACAGATGTTGGTTAGGTGTGTGATGGTTCGAGCGCCTACTAGACGACGCTGTCAGTGTCAGTTGCTGTCCACGTGCCTTGTTGGCGGCGCTCCTACTCGTCCATAATGTTGCAGACCCCGCCCTAATCTTGCTTGTTAACTACCCTTCGTCTCCTTGGCCGAACTGTTAGTCCCTGACATCTGAATCGGTGAGTAGCAAGGCAGTTATAACCCTGCGACTTGAGGCCTTGAGATGCCCACGTTATCATAGAACCAGTACGTGGCATCTTTCCCTTCTCATACCTGCCGTTCTCACATGCGCAGCACCTCGAGCTCCTGTACCTCTTCCAGTATCCCTTATCATTATGCTTTCCAGGTGCACCACCTTTCTGCAAACAGTGGTGCGCCTCCATTTATCAATTTCCTTTACCTGCGAACTCAATGTGGATCCTTGCGTGCACATACATACACACAGACTCTACGAGAATGCCGCGTTTATGCGCGGTGTCTGGAAACGCCATGATACCTTTACTGGCGATGGCGACACTGGCGGGGTGGCAGCACACGAGTCACGCTCTTTATCTCCGCGCCCAAGCACCTGAACACTTATCATCCCGCCTTCCTTAGTAATTCCATGCAGATGTGCGGCATTGGCGACTCGTGAGCCTGTGAACGACACACTCCCACGTGTCAGTGATCACTGTGCTCGCATACCCGACACTTATCGGCCTATGGTGTTCATCTTGTTGAAAGTTGGCCTTCTCGTACGAGGTGGGACAAAATTGGCTTTCGTACCCCGTTTATCGATGCTGATACGCCTGCACCCTCCTTGCTTGACGAATACTCGATTTTCGCGGTTTCTGGTCACTCTTCTACACTCGCCCACACTCGCCCATATTTTTCTGCACTTTCCCGCGCTCGCCCACGCTCCCTAAGCACCGCATCCACATATAACTCGTGCATCTGATGAGCTACATGAACCATGGTTTCGAGAAGAATTCATAACAGGCGGGACTCTTCACTACATGTCCCTATTGGGACGCCCCCTTCAACACCTCCAGCCGAGATGCCCCCTATCATGGAACATGGACCTGCTCGTTTCTTCCTTTATAGTGGGCCCGTTGCGCGATATCCTCTCTCACACTTTGCCTCCCATGCATGGGTCTCGATCGGATCCACCGCCGGCCGTCATATCGAACAGGGATCAAGTGCGCGCCATTTCCTTCCTCGCGATTGCAATACAGCTCGGAGCGATGGTACTGATAGGCTACCGATTCTGGAAGTCCATCCATTGGACCTCCAAGGCTTCCGAGTGTCGTCTCGCCGCCCTCTCGATCGTCGTAGAGTCTGACATACTCTACAGCATCACGACCACCTCCCTGTTCGGGTTGTCGTTGTTGAACTCTGCTGCGATATTTGCCACGGGGCTCGGTCTGATCAGCGTGCGTATTCTGCTTCTCATAACAACGTGATCCGGGAGGGTAACCCGAAGGCGCAATAGAAGATGGCTTTTTTCGAGCGGAATCCCGAGGAGCTGACGCTGGTTCAGAGAGGTATGTGTTGTCCTATTTCTCGTGACTAAATTGATGACATGCTTTACTCAAGCTAGTTGATTGGAACCCCTCTTTGAAGCAAGAGGCTACTAGGATCGCCGAAAAATATCTGCTTGCGAGGAACGAACGGACACAAATATCTCAGCCTTACTTCAAGGGGTCGACCATCTGCCCGCCTCGCAGATCCCGAGGTTTGAACCACATCATGAAGCGATCAAGGACCGACTGGATCAAGCAAGACGTTGCCTCGTTGCAGGAATTACAGTCGTTCTTCTCAGTGCAAAAAGCCACGACACCGTCTCCTTCCGTTTCACAAGGAGAACCGCAAACCCGGTTGTGCGTAATGCGACGATCCAGACTCTTGTTGGTTCGCCTGTCTCCATAAACTCACTTCTAGGGTCGAGCGTAAGGATGAGTAGGTTGACCTCTTTGTGCGGTGATTTCGAACTTTACCAATATATTTTATATTACTGAATTTTCTGCGTGTTGGATTTTCCTTTTCGCGTTGTGTGGATCGGAGCGCGCTTCATGATCCTCTAGCCACGTTAACTGGCTGTATTGTTTGCCCCCTTCCTGTTTTACTGCGCCAACTTGAACTTGTCATCCGCGTGCGCGTACTCACTACTCTGCGTCTGCGTAGCACGCTCCTTTGCACGTTCTCCGCATACACGATGATTATCCCTCGCTTATTTCGCCCCTCTGATGGCTGATGTCGTGTGGTGCCAAGTGTTGAGTGGGCCATGGCGCAGATCGGCCTGAGGTAGTTAAGTGGACGCTCAGATGCTGGGGTTAGGGTTGGATTCTTCGGTTCGGTGATTTCGGGCCTATGCTGAGAACTAGGGTCTGTTGGTCCTTCCGATTCGCCATCCACTCCCTTGGGGAAGAACTTCTTTTCTCGTGGGCACTAGGCGGTCGTGACGCTCGTGGCCCCGATGATTCGCCTATACCCTTGATGTGTTCATGCAGCTGAACGGTGTGCTTGCCTATCCCATTCCCTCGTCGGGTCTCACGATCTAATCTCGTGCGGGAATCCAAGCCATACATTCATCGACCTGCTAAAGATCGATTTTGAGGGCGCCAAATTTGACACGCTGACCGCATTCCTGGCGACGCATAAGTCGCTGAGCCCGTTTTCGAGCACGACGCTCCCAATCGGGCAACTGCAGGCCGTTCTTGAACGAATGGAACTTACTAGTTGAGGTTGGTTGGACATGGTCCGATGGTCGCTCGTACTGACGACCGGCTGGCCTTATATATACATTTATGGATGGAATACCCAGAGTGATTGGTTGTCGGAACATTGCATCGAGGCGTCCGAAATGTGGCGTGGAGTCTCCGCAGTCTTCTTCTAGTCGCATCAACATCAATTCTTGCGCTTGACACATCACTCACCCCAATAATAAAAACATCACTCGCTTTTCCTTTCTATCTCTTTTGCCCTACGAGACTCCTACGGGCACGTCTTTACTATGCCACCCCATCCGACCGTCCTTTCCTATCATGATATTAATCACCGTCGCTGACATTCTTCTCCGGCCGTATTCGTCATGCTGCCGCGATGCCTTTGGACCCAGTCGCTCACTCTATACTTGGCTGGCGGATGAGGAGGCACTCTATGCGGTAGCCATACAGGATCAACTGGATCCCATCAAGAAGTGGGGACACAGAGATGATGCCGTCGACCCGTAAGTAGCGTACTACCTTCCCATAGCTTGCACAAGCACACAAGCACACCCACGCATGTCGCCCTTTCATAATTGATCTCACACCATCTGTGTTCGATCACCATTAGGTATCCGACATATGGAGAATTCTATGCAATGTGTGCGTCGTCTATTCGTCCCCCGTATCCTACTTCAGTAGGCTGAGGTCGGAACGCCATCGCGATAGGGGACTTTTTCATTCCGCTTTCCAGGGCCCCCATCGCGTGCAGCGCGTCGGTACGTTGGGAAACGGAGAGAAATGGGTCTGCGGTCTGGACCAAGAAGACAAATGCGTGATCTACTCCTTCGGTCTGTTTCATTTCGTCCTTCTTTTCCTCCGGTTCCGCAGAGAGGATTGACTTCGGCTTCTCTTTTTCCCCTTATGTCATAGGTATCAACGGCGAGTCTTCGTTCGAATCGACACTGCTGACGCGCGGACCGGGACCAGTTCGTACTCTTTCCTCCCTGTCTCTACCCGACTGAACTGGATATGTGGCCAGTGGGGACCCGACATCCTCAAGATCGACATCGAGGGCGGAGAATTCGACGCGCTCACGGCGTTCCTCAGCACACACGCCGCTGCCGAGGGTGACGTGCCCTCCGTCGGCCAGCTGCAGCTCGAGATCCACGCGCGCGAAGGTCACGAGAACTCCGAGTACTTTGCGCGCTGATGGGCGGCGCTGGAGGCGGCGGGCCTGAGGCCATTCTGGACGAAGCCGAACCTGGTGTACGTCAACCTCGTGCGCGGTGTGCGGCCAGAGCTGGCAGAGGTGTGTCCTTTGAAGTCCGGGGCTTGCTTGAAAGTTGACTAACATATTCGTTTTCCCCTGTTGCAGTACTCGTTTATTAACATTCGTGGAGACCATGCGTTTGTCAATAGGCGTTCAATTGAACCGAGGCACCTTGCCCGCCACCAACTGCTTTTCGTGCTTGGTAGGATCGTTCAGTTGCAAGTCGGGGCTTTGTGACATTTACGCGATCACGCTTTCTGCTCAAAAAAGAGCCCGTCCCCACATATCGTAAAATCCCATGGCATGGGGACTTTTGGACTTAATTGTGTTTTCTTTGTCAATAATAGTTGTTACTGGACGGACTGACACGACACGGATAACCTTTTTGGAAATTGAAGCCGCGTACATGACTTCGCTACCAAATAACATCTCCCTCGCCGACTCTGTTGGCCGACGTGTGCCAGTGGTACAAAGCGCCGAATGTGACGCGGATTGGATAGTTAATTTGTTGTGGTCTGCATCTAGACCCGCAAGGTGTAAAGTGAGTCTTGATGGGTCTAGGTTGGGTGAGTCAGGGTGACTCGGATTTCAGGTCTGGTCTTCCCGATCCTTCGAGCATTCCCAAGAGAATTCCTCCGATTACTTTCCATTCCACTCTTCGCCGCCTGTCTCCACCCAGGACTTTAACATATTTTCGTGCCTTGGGGGAAGATTTTCCCCTCACCGAAGCAAGTGACTATCTGAGGTGATTTGCCTATCCTATGGGTCGAAGATCTGTGTTTATTAGTCGTGACATGCGACTGCACAGAACTCAAATTGGTCCTCAATACATGGCACCTTGTGGCCCCTGGTAAGAATAGGTCGGTAGTAGAGGGCAGATGGTTCGGGATAGAACTTTATTTGTTTAAGTATACGTATGAGGTACCGCACCCCTGGACCCGTACTAACATACAACACCAACCCCGTTTGCTTACCATCAATTGGAAGGCCTCGCGTGCTTCAAGGTTGTCTGCCATAGTCTCAGCCAACTAGCCATCGACACCGTTTGCGATGCAATACGAATACGCTCACATCTAACGAGTCAGAATCGCCAGAATCAACACAAAGTTATCCGGTAAGCTTGAATAGTAGTGACTAGCCCAATCCGTACGATCACCCTTCAAACGCCGGAAGACTGCTATAGCGGTTCTATCTCCTAGGAGTCAATACATGACAACTCGTCCAACTACGTCCGTGGACGAAATCAGAAACATCTAAGCGGGTTTCGTGTTCGCCAGCGACACAGATGTTACTCGGCCGATGAAGATTTGCCCTGTGCACCCGTGGAATCCACATTAAAAGTTCGTCCTTATCGCCACGAATCCATCCGTCGTCGTCTATCATCGACTGGTCCGTAAAGTCGACCTGTGTGGTAGTTATCAGGCTTTCTGTCGTAAAGTCCAACACATGAATTGACTTATCTCCTGATGATATGATCCGCTGGTCATCTGGTGAGAATCCCACAGAAGGAACCGAACGCAGGCGCCCTGAAAATGGGCCTGCCGTCGTGGCGTTCCACACACGAATTGTTCCATCTTCCGAGCCCGAGACGATCCGCTGGCCATCTGGCGAGAATGCCACAGACAGGACCGAATCCGTGTGCCCAGAAAATGGGCCAGCCTCTGTGTCCCCCGTCGCAGCATTCCACACACGAATCGTATCATCGTCCGAGCCCGAGACGATCCGCTGGCCATCTGGCGAGAATGCCACAGCCCTGATCGAATACGTGTGCCCAGAAAATGGGCCTGCCTCGGTGGCTCCAGTTGTGGCGTTCCACACACGAATTGTTTCATCGGAAGAGCCTGAGACAATCCGCTGGCCATCTGGCGAGAGTGCCACAGACAGGACCGAATCTGTGTGCCCAGAAAATGGGCCAGCCTCCATGTCTCCCGTCGTGGCGTTCCACACACGAATTGTTCGATCGTCCGAGCCTGACACGATCCGCTGGCCATCTGGCGAGAATGCCACAGATGTGATCCAATCCGTGTGCCCAGAAAACGGGCCTGCCTCGGTGTCTCCCGTCGTGGCGTTCCACACACGAATGGTTCGATCGTCTGAGCCTGAGACGACCCGGTGGCCATCTGGTGAGAATCCCACAGACGATACTGAACGCGTGTGCCCAGAAAATGGGCTTGCATCGGTATCTCCCGTCGTGGCGTTCCACACACGAATGGTTCCATCTTTCGAGCCTAAGACGATCCGCTGGCCATCTCGCGAGAATCCCACGGACGAAACTGCTTCCGTGTGCCCAGAAAATGGGCCTGCCTCCGTGTCTCCTGTCGTGGCATTCCACACACGAATTATTCCATCGTCTGAGCCTGAAATGATCTGGTGGCCATCTGGCGAAAATCCCACAGACAAAACCCAACGCGTGTTCCCAGAAAATGGGCCTGCCTCGGTGTCTCCCATCGTGGCATTCCATACACGAATTGTTCCATCGTGCGAGCCTGAGACGATCCGCTGGCCATCTGGCGAGAATACCACAGACGTGATCCAATCCGTGTGCCCAGAAAATGGGCCTGCCTCCGTGTCTCCCGTCGTGGCGTTCCATACACGAATTGTTCCATCGGAAGAGCCTGAGACGATCCGCTGGCCATCTGGCGAGAATGTCACAGACCTGATCCAATCCATGTGCCCAGAAAATGGGCCCGCCTCTGTGTCTCCCGTCGTGGCGTTCCACACACGAATTGTTCCGTCGAAAGAGCCTGAGACGACCCGGTGGCCATCTGGCGAGAATTCCACAGACGAAACCGAATCCGTGTGCCCAGAAAATGGGCCTGCCACGGTGTCTCCCGTCGTGGCGTTCCACACACGAATTGTTCCATCCCAAGAGCCTGAGACGACCCGGTGGCCATCTGGCGAGAATCCCACAGACGAAACCGGATCCGTGTGCCCAGAAAATGGGCCAGCCTCCGTGTCTCCCGTCGTGGCACTCCACACATGAATTGTTCCATCGTGCGAGCCTGAGGCGATCCGGTGGCCATCTGGCGCGAATCCCACAGACGTGATCCAATGCGTGTGCCCGGAAAATGGGCCTGCCTCCGTGTCTCCCGTCGTGACGTTCCACACACGAATTGTTCCATCCCAAGAGCCTGAGACGATCCGCTGGCCATCAGGCGAGAATGCCACAGACGAAACCGAATCCGTGTGCCCAGAAAATGGGCCTGCCTCCGTGTCTCCCGTTGTGGCATTCCACACACGAACTGTTCCATCTTCCGAGCCTGAGACGATTCGCTGGCCATCTGGCGAGAGTGCAATGGAAGTGACCAAACCTCCAACATTTGAGATCACCATCTCCGATGATGGCCAATTAGACAATCGCCCACGTTCCACCCGCAGGGTACGACCAAATGAACTCGAATAATGCTTAGAAACAAGGGAACTTGTCGGCGCAAATGGTAGCGCAGAAAGATACACATGTGATGCACTCTTCGCTATCGCCATCCCGAAATACCGCACAAACACAGACGCGTCGTTGATGAAAGATCTCAATCTCTCTAGCTCTGCTTCAGGAACCTGCTGTCATCAGAGCTGTTAGTTGTTCGTCCGCCTCGTCGAATTAACATTTATACTCACACCGTGACCCAAAGCTAACCATACCCTTAGAGACGAAAGTGCTGCCGAAGCAAGACCCACATCACTCATCAAGCTAAGCGCCTCCAGCCAATACAGAAATCTCGCATCGAAGAAACTTTGAAGTTTGCCGAAGAGATCGGTTTCGAAATCAACGCGTTCCAAATGATCATCCCAAAAACGACAAGCATACGACAGCGCAGGTGGCAGGTGTTTGACAATCCGTGACTCGAGGTCTTCGACATCTTTATTGGAAACGTATGACGATTCGAGATTGCAGATGTTGAATTTAAGGTCGTCGAGCGCTAGACCGAGACAAGAATGGGCCAATTGGCGGTGCGCGACATGGAGATCAACATAAAAATCGCCGCTTTTCTCTTTATTCGTCACAAAATCGCGGAATGAGGTATGAAGGGGAACGATCGGAAGCGTATCGTCAGACGAAGTGACATTACTCAGCAATGAGCCGAGCTGACTAAGCGTTCCAACGACGGAATTCGGAGCGTCATCGTCCTCGGGGGCATGTCGTAGCAGTGCAGTCAGGGAGCGGATGGAGAGGGGTTCGAAAGCGGCAAGGAGCTGTCCCACCAGAAAGCGAAATACTACCTCCTCGTCCTTGAAGTATGCTTCAAGGACCCCTTTATATAATCCGTTCAACGGATCTTGACCGTGGTGATCAGCAGCCAGTTTCAGGAGATGCTTGATTCGCTCTCTTCTCCTACCAACCGTCTTGGGTTCTTGGATGTATCCAGCGGCAACCGCCGCCCACTGAAACAGTCCCTCTGCCCTTCTTGCCAGCGCTTCGCCATACTGTTCGAAATCGGCTCGATCGAGCTTCTCTTGGAGGAACGCGAAAATATCCGAATCTGTTGTAGCCCCCAGCACATCGTCATTCATGTATTTGATGACGACTGATTCCGCTTCAAGGAACGCAGACCCGATGTCGCCCTCTAGCCGCGAGGTGATGAGTACACGGAAGTTCGATGGCAGTTCGGAGAGGTGATTAGCGAGAAATCTGTGTAACCCGTGTTTGCCAGTTGTATCCCCACTCTCGTCCAAGGCGTCGATCACGACAAAAACCGGGCCGACAATGTGCAGATCCTCAAGTGGCTCTCGGATAAGGCGCTGAAAGAGTGTGCCGTAGTCGCGTGTGTCGAGTCGAAGCGAGATGTTGTCCTTGACAACCCTTCCAAGCGCGGCTTTAAACAACGGGTAGCGGTCTACGAGATTGTGGGCAAGATTCGTAAAGAGATGGTGGGCCTCGGTCTTGGATTGTTCCTTTCGTACAAAGATAAAGGACGAGGTAAGACGGTCCATTTCATCGAAGCGACGCGCAATCTCATGTGCGATGGACGACTTTCCCGTGCCTGCCTGGCCGAAAAGAACGAGACCACGCTCAGAAGCGGGATTGTTCACCCAATCAACGATGAAGTCGAAGAACGCCGTGCGTGTTCCAGGAAGACATCTCTTGTCTGGGGTGAAGCGCGAGCCTCTCCTATATGGGATTTGTTCAATTTTTGCATCTAATGCTGGGACGGCCATCAGTTGGATAACCCCCGCACGTTCACGACTACATACCAGCATCTGAAATTTGGCTCGAGATGTTTCCCACATCGTTCAGAATTTGGAACGCAGTGATCTTTGTGGTGACGACGGTTTGATCCAAAAATGCTTTCCGGTTCTCGACAAAGGCGATGGACAACTCCTGAATTTTCTCTTCCACTCCGCCGAGCATGCTCTTCGCCATCCGCACCGCTGAAATTGTACGTTCGAATTGGCTAATAAATTAGGCGAACGAAAACGTACCGAATCGCGAATCCTTTATATATGATCGGATGAAGTCACTGCAAATAGAGACGTCCCGCAACATTCGGGTAAGGATTTCGGCCTCCTTTGACTTGGGCTTGATGGATCGCAAAGTGTCTTCGTGGTTTGCGAAATCAAACGCATCGTGCATGCTCTTGACTAGCGTTCGGACATTGTTGTCGCGTTGATACTGTTTCGAGAGTTCCTGGTATCCCGATAAACCTAGCATAAGTGTGTCGTCTAATGATAACATAAATATATGTACCTCCGGGATCACCGAAAGCACTTTATGTGCCATCTGCGCAATTGGATGGAGCTGAGAGACAAGATGGCTCAGTCGAGGATAGGCAGAACGAATACCACACGCACTTCTGTCACTGGGCTCAGAGCATCCATGACCCACTTGATCCTCCCGACAGCCCCTTCCCATGTATTCGATTGGTCGATCGACTCCTCGACTTGGTCAACGCGAACGAGAGTAATCTGAGGCTTCTCGACAAGGGACGTCTCTCCTTGGTCCTGTGGCATAAGCGTGCTACTCTCAACGGGAAGGTGATCTGGTGGATGTGAAAGATGACCGGGAGCAGAAGATGGATCAGGTCCCCTGGGATCTGGGGTCATAGTGGGTTGAGGAACGTCTTCGGCGGGGGTGTCGTCTCCTTTGGTCGGTATCATTTGGGGGTCGCTCGGAGAGGTCCCATCCGCTGACACGGTGATCGTGAAGTCGAGCGTGACTGGCGCCGTCGACTGTCCAGCTTGTCCATTGCCGTCGCCAAGGGTAACGGAAATGTCTACATGTGAGATGTTTACTTAGTCATACGAACGAGAATTTTATAATGAAGAGACGAACTTCTCGCGGATTCGACGGGTATCACCATCTCATGCACTCCGATAAGGAGATCACTTTTGGTCAACCGCTTCGCATAGAGACACAGAGTAAGACGTGAAGATGGCTGTACGATGCTGGTAGGGACTTTCAGCAGAAGAAGGCGATTGAAAAGAAGAAACTCCTACGATGCATCAAGCCTCTGGTCCCACACCGCCGTCTGCCCGTCAATCTGAACGCTTTTCGTCCTTGTCTTACTTTGCTTCTTAGTCTTCTTCATTGTTGCCCCATAGGTTATAGTGACGAAGTATTCCCTCTTCCCGCCGAAGGTAGTCTTGAATCGGGGAATGTTGCGCGCTCGGAGAACTAACGAAGGTATTAAAAAACTTATCAAGAACAAATTTGGCTTCAAGTACGCACCAGTCACCTCAACACTTACTGGAAGGGATCGGCTTCCATGAGATTCTGTGATTTGAGTGCTGTCCATAGACGGTTATTGACTGAGCATCGTTCCGCGACAGAAAGTATTGACTTACTGTATTCCAGAGGGTCGGCGTGTGGAACCCGAGCTGAGATCGAGGGTCATCACTATCGGGAAAGTTACTCGAGAAAGATCTACTCACGAATTCGAGATGATTTGCCTGTGGTCCATATCTTGGATGAGTCTTCTGTACACAGAATAGACGGATGATTGGGGTCAAGGGTGCGTGTTTGGTCCACCTGTAGTAGGCGATCAACGTGTCCCACGATTGTGGGTGTTGTCCAAATTGGGAGGATTGCCACTCATAGTCGATTACCATGGCTCAGCGCTCTCCCATCGTCTTTGTCTCGTCCTGAGCAACCAATTATAGATAAGTACGTGGCGTCGGCGAGTAGCAAGGTAGTCAGAACCCAATATTGTAACCCTGTGGCTCGAGGGCCTACACAATATGTCCGTACAAGAGTTCATCGAGAACCATTCACGTTGTAATGTGACTAGTACTGGCATTCTTCATATCTGCTGGTCTCACATGCGCTGCACCTCGAGTTCCTACGCCTCTTCCAGCAACCCTTCGCCCTCATCATCATGCTCCCCGGGCAACTACCGATCTGCAATCGCCCCCCGACATCCACATTGCCTTCTGCTGCCGATCTCCCAACGAAAGCCGAGGTATCCCCCACACTCCTCATCAAGCTATTCGCTCAGGAAGTTGATCGACCTTTGTCAGGATGGGGGTGCTCGCAATGAAAATTACTGGTGCGCCTCTGTTTCTCAATTTCCTTTACCTATGTGCTTAATATAGATCCTGGCACGCACATACATACGTGCAAGTTCTGAGAGGATGCCGAGTTTATGCGTAGTGTCTAGCAACATCACGACGCCTTTACCGGTGATGGCGACACCGGCGGCACGCCAGCGCGCAAGTCCTCACGCTCTTGATATCCGTGCTCAAGCGCCTGAACCCTTATCACCCCGCCTTGCCTGATATTTCGACGCAGATGCGCGACATTAGTGAGCTCGTTAACGACATACCCCCACATACTGGTGGACACTGTACTCGCATACCCGACGCATATGTGCTTACGGTATTCGCGTTGTTGAAAGCGGGCCTTCTCATGCAAGGTGGTAAAATTAACTCTTCGAACCCCGGTTGTTGATACGATGCGGTACGCCCAATGGGATTGCAGGCCTCAGGAACTAACTTTACATCTCTTCCTGATACTGATGGAGCTCATAACTTCGACGTCTGATGACCAAAAAGAGTCATTCGACAAGGTCCTAGTACGATGACTTCCTAATGTGAGGCCGTCGTCCTTTGTGTGAATTAGTAGGGTCTGACTGAAGGAGGCTGGGCAGTTGCAATCGCCTCAATCTGTCGCATATTTGTCACCGAGTCTGAACTGGACGCTTATCAGACAAGTCGTCCTCGAAGAGTAGACCAAGGTGATGTCGTCAATCGCTACGCTACAGTGACTTAAATCACGCACCGTCCCTCCTTTTACAGTCCACCATATTGTCAATGGATGCTGCAATGTCAAGTCACCGTAATAGTGGAACCTAGGCCACTAGTTCACAGGATGCGCGTTCTCGGGCATCGTGGAGCTTTTATCTCCACTCGACGCTCATCACAGCAGCCTCCATTTGCTGTCTTGTAAACTCACTCCGCCGGTCAGGGCCAAGCCAGTCTTTGTCTCGGTGCATGCGCTGTTACTCTCGGCATTCGCCCTCAAGTACGACATTGGTCCCTATGATGTGCACCCCACCTGTCCTTCTGTCTTGGCCTCGGGTCGCCCGTCTCTTGTGCTTGTCGCCTTACTACGCATTGCACCGCCTCGTACCTTTCTCTATCGTTCCCGACACTCTGTGCCCTCCTCTCTTCCCCCTGCTTCTCCACTCATCGTTTATCTTTCTTACCCTCTACTTTAACTTTGGCTCTTGTATTAGATCGCCGCTCTCTGCTGAATATATGGCCATGTCTCCACCTCCCCCTCATATTTCGTGTGATCCCGGTTCAAGTCCGGCCCAATTGAGGGCGTCCGCTCGCTCGTCGTCTTCGTTAGTCTCGTTGCATTATTGAGCCTTCGCTCTCACCCTCGCTCTCTCTCGTGTTCCCTTGCCGTTGATAAGGTGGGTCTTGCTTGGGTTAGGGTTAGGTGATTTTGATTCGGGTCTTCCCGATTGTTCGTGTACCCCTCCGATTCACTTCCTCATGTCTTCACCCAGGCTCTTGACGTATCTTCGTTCCTCGGGGGGAGATCTTCCCTTCACTGCTGCGAGTGACATATCATCACTCCTATGTCGAGGATCTGCCTTTTTTAGGCATGACACGCGCTGCACCGCCCGGAACATTAGTACTGATATCCCCTCATCTCTAGCCCACATCCATCCTCAACGCAAGGTCCGTTGACTGGTCCCCTGCTGAGAAGTCGGTGGGTAGATAGTTCAGGTTAGAGCACGTATCTCATACGTATGAGGCACCGCGCCCCTGCACCCGTGCAACATACAGCACCAAACCCTGTTTGTGGTGCAGCTCCAACTTAGAGGCGTCGCGTGCTTCAAGATCTGCTCCCGTCTCGGTCAATTGCCCATCGACTGCTGATGCGACAACAGATGGATTTGTGGTGATGAGCGCAAACTTTTAATGTGGGTTCCACGAGCGCACAAGTCAGATCTTTATCGGCCGCGCAATGTCTGGGAAGATCTTTCTAAGTTCGTCCATGGACGTCGTTGAATGAGTTATATTGACACCCAAGGGGTGGAACCGCTACACTGATCTGTTTTTTCTTACTAGTACAGGGTTTGAGGCGTAATCGTATGTCCGAATTAAGTCAGAGCTCATCAAGGCACTACTATTGCTGGGCAGTGTTGTGTTAGTGCCGGAGGTCTTGACCCGTTAGATGTGAGCGTATCCGTATTGTATTGCATCAGCGTCCAGTAAATGGGCCTGCCCCCGTGTCTCCCGTCGTGGCGTTCATGAGACGACTTGTTCGATCAAAACAGCCCGAGACGATCCGCTGGCCATCTGGCGAGAATGCCACAGACGTGACCCAACTCGAGGGTTCGGCCTGTCCGTTGGCATGGCCGAGAACAAAACAAATGTCTACGTGTTAGATGCTCGGTTAGCCGTATGAACAACATGAATTCTACGATTAGACGAACCACTCTCGAATTCGGTGGGTATCACCGTCTCGTGCGTTCTGCTAAGGATATCACTTTTTCTCGACCGCTTCACATAAAGACGCAGAATAGGTCGTAAAGACGGCTGTAGGAAACTGATAGGAACTTTCAGCCGAAAACATGTGATTGAAAAGACGAAAGTCCTACGATGCGTCAAACATCTGGTCCCACACCGCCGTCCGTCCGTCAATATGAACACTTTTCGTCCTCTTCTTCGATCGCTTCTTAGTCTTCCTCGCTGTCGCCCCATGGGCTATAGTGAGGAAAGACCCCCTCTTTCCACCGAAGGTAGTCTTGATATGGGGAACGTTGCGTGCCCGGATGACTAACAAAGAGATTAAATACTCATCGAGACTTGAGAACGAGTTTTGGGATTTGAGTACGCACCAGCCATCTCTACAGTTACTGGCTGGGATAGGCTTCCCTGATATTTTGCGATTCGAATGCGGTTCACAGATGGTGTTTGACTGGCCATTGCTCCACAGGAGAAGGGATTGACCTCCCTCATCTCAGAGGGTCGAGGCGCAGTGGAACCCGGGCTGGAATCGAGGGTCATTATCGGGACTCGGAGGGTTACGGGTCAAGAACAATCTACTCACGGATCGGAGGTGATCTGTGCTCCCTTTGTACGCAGAATAGACGGATGATTGGGGTTAAGGGTGTGTGTTTGGTTTGAGCGCCGAAGCGATCCGCGCTGCGCAGCCTGCATCGAATGTCCCACGATTGTCAAGGACGTCAAGGTGTTGTCCAATTGGGAACGGGCTCTGCTACTGTATGGGCGTCCATCCCCATCACCGATGCATCCCAAACTTTGTTTGTTACTGTAACCACACATCCTCTCAGCAACCAAGTTTCGATGTCAAAAGTACATGACTCGGACGTCGGCGGGTGAGGCAGCGTTCTTCATCGCATCTCCTACCTTTGGAACGCCCCCTTCGGCTCTCCGGCCGGGATGCCCCCCAAGTTGTTCCTGGGTGACTTGTCATGGAACATGATCCTCCCATTTTTTCCTGGATCGTGGGTCCGTCGTACGGTATGTGCTCCATCACATCTCTCTCGCGCTTTCGCCAGCCATACAAGGGTCCTGATTGCATCCACTGCTGCGTCATATCGAACAGGGATCGAGTGCGCGCCATTTCTGAGTTCTTCAACACCCGCGTCGTGGAAATCGTAGCATCTGCGTGTGCGTATTATGCACTCACGTACTCTACGCGAAGGGTTGATGGGGCTAATTTGTGAGTCGGTCCCCTACAGTGTCCGTGGGGATGTCAGTGTCTCACGAGGCGCAAGGTGATGTTGGTTGTGTCGTCGGTCCAATTTTCCCTTGCTACAGAGCATGCCGTGCCCCTCCTGGTCCAGTTAATCCGAGTATTCACCAGCACGGTTGGGAGCCTCGACGGGCCTTCGTTAGTCGGCACCGGAATATGTGGATCAAGAAGTCTTATAGATCACGAATGTGCATCTTTGACAGAATTCAAAATCCCACATCTCAAGCGTACCGACAGACTATCCTTTACTGTAATCAATGCCAGTCTCATCGGGGACGCCGTCTTGGTGCGCATCTCCTCGCCTCACCTTCCCGTTGCGTGTGGCCAACTCGATGCATACCAGATCTGGCGCTTGTGGATGATTTGGGGCTGCAACTTTTGCGTCCGGAGGTAAGGCGACCAAGTACAATGTATACTCTCTTAATTGAGCTCATGATCGGATTGGTACTATCTAGTCACAGGTTATATTTCTCTTGTCGACCTTGCCACTGGAACCTCTCCCAACGGATACCATCTTCCTCTCGCAACTGGCGTGGCGTGGGTTCTCTCGATTAGCGATGCAGCTCGAGGCGATGGTGCTGATAGGCTACCGGTTCTGGAAGTCCATCCAGTGGATCTCCAAGGCCTCCGAGCATCGTGTCTCGGCGCGCTCTCGATCATCGTAGAGTTCGGCGTGCTCTACAATGTCACGACAACCTTCCTGCCTTGATTTCCATCTACAAACTCTGGTGCGATATTTGTTGCCAGACCAGGCTCGATCAGCGTCGCTTCCTCGATCATAACAACGTGATTCGGAAGACTAACCCGAAGGTGCAACATGGTTGACGTGGTTGAGAAGCAGGTATTGTCCTATTTCTCGTGACTGAGTTGATGATATGCTTTGCTCAAACCGGTTTATCAGAACTCCGCTCTATAGTAGGACAGCTGCTTGCAAGGAATGAACGGATACAAATCTCCCAATTTACTTCAAGTGGCCGACCGTCTGCTTGCCCCGAAGAACCAGAAGTTTGAAGCACAGCTCGAAGCGGGCAAGGATTGACTGGATCAAACAAGAGGTACTTGAAGTTGCCTCATCACAGAAATTATACTCGTTCTTTTCGGCACGAAGGGTCACGACACTCTCCCCTCGGTTTCGCAGGAAGAACCGCAAACCCGGTTGCGCCTATATAACGATCCAGACTGGTTCGCCTATATAAACCCGGGGTGAGTATGTTGGCCTCTTCTTCGTGTGGGAGTTTTGAACATTGCCAATGTTTCAAAGGGGATAAGTTTTCTGCGTGTTGCGTTCTCCTTTTCGCACTGTTTGGGTCGCGCGTCATGATTCCTCCGGCCACGTTAATTAGCAGTATTATCTCCACCCTTCCTTTTTTCTGCCACACTCTACGCTAGTTATACGTTCTGTCATTGGCATACAATTCATATACCAATTGGCACTTGTAGCACGCTCGTACCCTCAGACGTGCTGGGGTTAGGGTTTATTTGTTCGGGCATGCACTCATCGGAATTCACTCGCGTCTATCCACGTCACCGCCAGATGGCATTCTTTCCACTCACCTCATCTCCTACAAAACCGGACGACGATTCAACATCCCTCCGCTCCTAACTGACTTATCTTATCATAAACGCTCACTTATCCATGACAACCCATAGAAACGCGCATCACCACCCGACCGTCGTTCTACTAGCATCCATTGCACCACGCACTGCGCGCTCCCTACTCATCACAGTGATTCGTCTCGTCACCTCAGCCTCTTCTTCTGGGCGCCTTCATTCGGAATTAGGGTGCTGTACTACCGAGACACGTACAACTCACGTGTGGCCTCGCTCGCTGCGCGTCTGCACGAGGAGACGAGATACACTGCAACGCTATGAAAGCATGCGAAGGGTTCATCAAGAAGCATAACCCGAGCAAGAATATCGACTCGTGAGTACAGAACAGCACTTGTTTTCGTTTTGGGCCATTCTTGTTCGGACCCTCCCCTCCCTTTGAGGCACGGTTAGGGGAGAGCGCCATGCGCGACGTAGTGGTGCTGGGTGCTTGTTCACACGACGCACCCATGTTCCTGTTCCTGCCACAAACTTGTTTGGCTTACAGGATTCGATTTGGGGTCTAGGTACCCTACCACGAGGAGCTATGATACACAACCTGTAAGATCGCCGCCTAATCCCCCACTGTTCTAGTGTTTACGTTTCCGTGCAGGGGACTTCTTCATCCCGTCCTTCTAGTGCCCGCACCACGTCGAGCGAATCGGCGTGCTCAGCGCCGGCGGCATATGGGTATGCGGTATGGAGCGCATCGCAAGGCAAGAAAAGTGTGTCATCTACTCGTTCGGTGCGTCTAGCTAACCTCATCTTTGGCTGCGAGGAGGCTGATCGTAGGTTGCGTGCGCAGGCATCGACGGCGAGTCATGATTTGGGGCTGTGCTGTTGGAGCCGGTGCCAGGCTGTGAAGTGTGGGGGTACGACTTTACCGTAGATAGCGCGCGCTCCCTCTAAAGCTGTCCCAAGCTAATTGATGCGCACAGTTTGGCCCTGAGATCGAAAACGCGCCTAACATGAAGGAGCGTGCACATTTCTTCCCGTGGCACTGGGCGGTCGTAGCGCTCATGGCCCCGACGACTCGCCGAAATACTATACCCTTGATGCCCTCAGGCAGCTGAATGGTGGGCCTCTCCCGGTAGCCTCGTCGCATCTCACCGTCTAATCTCGTGAGGGAATCCAGGTCACGCATTCATCGACCGCAAGATTGACGTCGAGGGGTACCGAGTTTGACACGCTGGCCGCATTCCTGGCGGCGCACAAGCTGCTCAGCCTGTTTTCGAGTACGACGCTCCTGATCGGGCAGCCGTAGATCCAGCTGCACGTGTGTGACAACTGTGCCAAGTTCGATTTCTTCCACGACTGGTGGGCCGCGCTCGAGGCGAACTTGGTGTACGTGAACTCCAGCGCAGGAAGGAAACCAAAACTGGCCGAGGTGCGTACCCTCGCTTCGCTTTGGGAAATGTAACTGATCCACTGATTAAAGTACTCATATCCGTAGGAATCATTCGCTCGTTTACGAGGCAGCGGACGGAGCAGATGCGTACTGTTGAGGTTGGAGATGACGCGATGACGACCGGCTGGCCTTATGTATACTGTGACATTATGGATGGAATACACTCGCTTCATTGGTTGTAGGAATATTGCATCGAGGCGTTCGAAATGTGACGTGGAGTCTTCTAGTCGCAGCGTCTGACTCAATAATAAAAACATCACTCTCATTTCCTTTCTATCGTTTTCTGCACTACGGGCACGTCTTTACTATGCCATCCCGTTGATCACCGTCGCTGTCATCCTTCTTCGGCCATATTCGGCAACTTTAAATGGCTATTCGTCATACTACCGCGACGCCTTTGGACCCAGTCGCTCTCTCCGTACTTGGCTGGCGGATGAGGAGGCGCTCTATGCGGTAGCCATACAAGAACGGCTGGAGCTCATCAAGAAGTGGGGACCCAGAGATGATGCCGTCGACCCGTAAGCAGTGTTGTACAGGTCAGACTGACGCCGGGTCACGAGGTCAGTCAGATAAAGCGTGAGAAAAGATAAGATAAGATCTCTTCTTTTGATTGGTGGTAGCGCCACGCTGCTTATCAAAGCACGATGATCCCCAAGTCAGAAAACACTCCCTACTTCACCTGGTTACCTCTTACCATTCGTCGTTCCCATCCAATTACAAGAAATCCTCCCTGAACCCTGGTTTTCGTACTTTTTAGATGTTTTTGCACTCACCTGCGCTGTCCCGCGCTCCTTGCCGCGGCTGCGCTCTGTGCAGGCTTCTCACTTATCCCGGACCTGTCCATCACCGAGCTCTGACCCACTCAATTGAAGCTATTCTGTATACAGGACAGCGTATCACTGTAATCTTAGATTTCTAATAGCAGACTTCTTCCCTCGGATTTTTGAGCTCAGTGAGGTTCGTTCATCCCTTGCGTTCCCCAGCACGCCGCACTCGCGCGCGGCCTTAGCGACTCGAACCCAACGCGTTCCCGACCCCGGCGGCCACTCATGCGAAGTTTCGCGCCGCGCCGAAGCGTGCGCGACCGTTTCCGACCACCTGCGACCAACCGACCCCATTCCCGTTCCCGACCTCGCCGCACTCGCGCGCAGCTTTAGCATTTCGACAACGACGCGTCCGGGATCGCCGCGGACCCATATACGACAGCTCGCATTCCGCGGAGGCCTGCGCGACCGCTTGCGACGCTTCACACCCCCTAGACCCTGCGCAATCTTAGACTGTTTCCTAGCGCTTAGGGACAGGGTATCAACGAGCTGCTGCTACCAAGATCCCCTAATCTCTGTTCATTTTCCCCGAAGACCCGAGCGCCCCTGCGGAAATGGAGTACTTCTGGAGAGGAGGGATCTGGAATTTGGACGAGGAAATGGAGGTCCATAATGTGTTGTGCTCGGGCCAGGAAAGTACCAGAGGAGACGATGATAAGTAATATATTGCTGTACAGTGACAGCGAGTTCTAGTTACATCTATACCAGAGCTGCTGCTTTGTCTGCGAGACTGCGACTGCCATTTCCCTTTTGGGAAACTTCCCACGTACCCCTTGACGCGCCATGACTAAATGACTAAAATTTAGTCAACTGGCACGGGTCCGGGGTCAGACCCGGGTCATGACAACACTGCCCGTAAGTAGCGTACTACCTTGCACAAGCACACACCCATGCATGTGCGGGCTCGCCCTTTCGTAATTGATCTCACACGATCTGTGCGATCTCCATCAGGTATCCGACACATAGAGAATACTATACAATATGTGCGTCGTCTATTTGTCCCCCGTATCCGACCGACTGTGGCCATCGCGATAGGGGACGTTTTCATTTCGGCTTTCCAGTGCCCCCATCGCGTGCAGCGCGTCGGTACGTTGGGCGACGGAGGGAAATGGGTCTGCGGTCTAGACCGCGTGGTCAAACAAGAAAAATGCGTGATCTATTCCTTCGGTCTGTTACTTCATTTCGATCTTCTTTTCCTCGGATTCCGCAGAGAGGACTAACTTGGGCTTCTGTTTATGTCATAGGTATCAACGGCGAGTCTTCGTTCGAATCGACACTGCTGAAGCGCGCACCGGGATGTGAGGCCTGGGGATATGACTATAGCGTTAACAGCGTTCGTACCCTCTCCTCCCTGCCTCTACCCTGCTGAACTGGACACGTGGCCAGTGGGGACCCGAGAACTACCAGAGTTCACCGACGAAAATTTAAGCAGGAAGCTGGGCGTGACGCTGTAGAGCACCCCGAACTCTACGACAATCGAGAGGGCGCCGAGACACGACGCTTGGAGGCCTTGGAGATCCGCTGGATGGACTTGCAGAACCAGTAGCCCATCAGCATCATCGCTCTGAGCGGCATCACTATCGAGGTCCCATGTCACGATCAGCCAGTTGTGGACACGTGAGATGCGCATCGTCGACAAGGGAGGAGCCGTGACTGGATAGCACCAATCCAATCGTGAGCTCAATAAAAGGACATTACACCTGGGGAGCTAGGAGACTGGTCGCCTTACCTCCGAATGCGAGACAGAAAGCAATCTGAGGAATAAAAACGAAACTGTATTCAGCGTGTGTGTGACGACTGATCCGTTGAAGGGCCGTATACATGAATGGGACGCAGAGCCAAAAATGTACCCCAGATCGTCGTGTCCTGTGTCCCATAGCAAGGGAAAATTGGAGCGAAGACATGACATCGCCTTGTACCTCGTGAGACACTGACACCCCGTAGACACTGTAAGAGACCGACTCACAAATTTAGTCCCTTCGACCCTTTCTACAATACACGAGTGCATAATACGTACACGCAGATGCTGCGATTTCCACAACGTGGATGTTAACAATCGGAACAAAGAGGATGGAATGGTACGCACTTGATCCTTGTTTGATATGCGATCGGCAGTGGGTCCGTTCGGGACCCTTCTATGGCTGATGAAAGCGAAATCGGAAATGTATTGGGGGTGATCTCGGCTGGAGAGGTTGAAGGGGGCGTTGTGATGGTGGAGACATGCAGTCAAGAGCCCTGCATGCCGTGGATTCTTCTCGTACGTGGGGCCGATCGGATGCACCTATGGCACTAAGGGAGCGCGTACTTGAGCGCGTAGAGAGCATGAGCGAGCGTGGGGAAGTGCAGGAAAATACAAGGGAATGTGGGCGAGTGCAGATTGTGCGGAAGAGCGACTAGAAAATGCAAAGAGGGAGTGAAGGCGTGTCAGCGTCGATAAATGGGGCCCGAAAAGCCAAATTTGTCCTACCTTGTACAAGAAGACCCACTTTCAACAACGTGAACACTATGAGCCCACAAGCATCCGGCATGCGAGCACAGTGACCACCGGTGTGCCATTCACAGACTCACGGGTCACCTATGCCGTACATCTGCATAGAAATGTTAGGCTAAGCGGGACGATAGGTGTTCAAGTACTTGAGCGCGGAGATGAGTGTGAAGGCTGGTGCATTAGCGCGCCACCAGTGTCGCCACCACTAGTAAAAGCATCGTGGAATTTTCAGACACCGCGCATAAACACGGCATCCCCGTAGAGTCTGTGCGCATGTGAAGCCAGCAGGTATGGAAAGGGGAAAGATGCCACATACTGATCCTATGATAACGTGGACGAGTTCTCGTTGTGTGGGCCCTCGAGCTGCGGAGTTAATGACTTGCTACTCGCCGACGCCAAGTATTATAATTTGACATCGAGACTTGGTTGCTTGGCCGAGGAAGGGTGGAGGTGATGGGCACGGACCTTGTTCCAAATCTGGACAACACGTTGACAGTCGCCTATGATAGGTGCTCGAACTTCAAGTTGAGCCAAATACACACCCTTGACGGCCTTTCCCCAATCATCCGTCTATTCTGCATACAAAAGACTCTTCCAAGATATGGACCACAGGCAAACCATCTCGAGTTCGTGAGTAGATCGCCCTTGAATCATAACTTTCCCGATAATGACCCCCGATCCGATCAGCTCGGCGGGTTCCACAGCACCTCGACCCACTGGAATAAGGTGAGTCAATTATTTCTGTTATGAAGTGATGTTCGGTCAAAAACCGTCCATGGACAGCACTCAAATCACCGGATCTCAGGGAAGCCGATCTCAACCACTAAGTGTTGAAGTGACTGGTGCGTACTTGAAGCCAAACTCGTCCAGGCGTTGATAACAATATATTTACTAGTTCTCCGAGCGCGCAACGTTCCCGAATTGAAGACTACCTTCGGCGGAAAGAGGGAGTACTTCGTCACTATAACCTATGGGGCGACGACGAAGAAGATTAAGAAGCAAGCTAAGAAGAGGACGAAAAGCGTTCATATTGACGGGCAGACGTTGACATGGGACGAGAGGCTTGATGCTTTGTAGGACTTTCTTATTTGCAATCGTATTTTTCGGCTGAAGGTTCCTATCAGTCTCGCACAACCGTCTTCATGCATTACTTTGCATCTTTATGCGAAGAAGAAACTGACAAAAAGTGATATCCTGATCGGAACGCATGATATGACGTTACCAGTCGAATCCCAGATTAGTGCGTCTATTCATTATAGGATTCTCGTTTATGCGACTAAGTAAACATCTCACATGTAGACATTCCCGTTACCCTCGGCGATGGCAATGGCAATGGACAAGCTGGACCATCTACGCCGCTAGTCACGCTCAATTTAACGATCACCGTGTCAGCGAACGGGACCCCTCTCGTTCGTGAAGACCGAGTCGAGGAGTCGATCGGCCAATCGAATACATGGGAAGGGGTTGTTGGGAGGATAAAGTGGGTCATGGATATCCTGAGCCCAGTTGCAGAAGTGCGTGTCGTATTCGTCCTGCCTATCCTCGACTGAGCCAAATTGTCTCTCAGCTCCATCCAATCGCGCAGATGGTCTATAAAGTGCTCTTGGTAATCCCCGAGGTACGTCTATTTATGTTATCGTTGAAAGACACACTTATGCTAGGTTGATCTTGATACCAGGAACTGTTAAAACAGTATCAACGCGACGATAATGTCCGAACCCTACTCAAGGCCATGCACGATGCGTTTGATTTCGCAAACCACGAAGACACTGTGAAAACCATTAAGCCCGAGTCAAAGGAGGCCGAAATCCTTACCCAAATGTTGCGGGACGTCTCTATTTGCAATGACTTCATCCGATCGTATATAAAGGACTCGCAATTCTGTATGTTTTCATTCATCTACCTCATTGGCCAATTCGAACATACAATTTCAGCGACGCGGATGGCGAAGAGTATCGGCGGCGGAGTGGAAGAAAAGCTTCAAGAGTTGTCCTTCGCGTTTGAGCAGAATAAGAAGGCATTTTTGGATCAAGCCGTTGTTACTACAAAGATAACTGCGTTCGAAATTCTAAACGACGTGGGAATCATCTTAACCAAGGCCGACGGTATATTTACCCTGCTTGAGTGGGTGTCGAGCCAAGCTTCAGATGCTGGTATGCAGTCGTGAATATGGGGAGATATCGATCTGACGATCGTCATAGCGCTAGTTGCAGATATCCGAGAAATCCCATATAGGGAAGGCTCGCGCTTCAAGCTAGACAAGGGCCATGACAAGGGCTGTCTTCCGGGAACACGCACAGCGTTCCTCGACTTCATCGTCGATTGGGTGAACAATCCCGCTTCGGAGCGTGGTCTCGTTCTTTTCGGCCAGGCAGGCACGGGAAAGTCGTCAATCGCACATGAGATTGCACGTCGCTTCGATCAAATGGACCGTCTTACCTCGTCCTTTATCTTTGTACGAAAGGAACAAACCAAGACCGGGGCTCACCATCTCTTTACGAATCTTGCTCATCATCTCGCCGACCGCTACCCGTTCAAAACCGCTCTGGGAAGGGCTGTAAAGGACAACATCAAGCTTCGGCGCGATACACGTGACTACCGCACATTATTTCGACGCCTTATCCAGGAACCTCTTAAGGATCTGCACATCGTCGGTACGATCCTTGTTGTAATCGACGCCTTGGACGAGAGTGGGGATACAGCCGGCAAAGACGGGTTACACAGATTTCTCGCCAATCACCTCTCCGAACTGCCATCGAACTTCCGTGTACTCATCACCTCACGGCAAGAGGGCGATATCGGGCCTGCGTTCCTTGCAGCGAAATCAGTAGTCATCAAACACATGAACGACGATGCGCTGGCTACAACACATTCCGATATATTCACGTTCCTTCGGGAGAAGCTTGATTCCGACGATTTCATACAGTATGGCGAAGCGCTGGCAGGAAAGGCAGAGGGACTGTTTCAGTGGGCGGCGGTTGCCGCTGGATACATCCAAGAACCCATGTCTATTGGCGAGAAAAGAAAGCGAATCAAGCATGTCTTGAAATTGGCTGGTGATCACCACGGTCAAGATCCGCTGGACAAGTTATACAATGAGGTTCTTGAAGCATTCTTCGAGAATGAAAAGGCAGTATTTCGCTTTCTGGTGGGGCAGCTCCTTGCCGCTTTCGAACCCCTCTCCATCCGCTCCCTCACCACACTGCTACGACACACCCCCAATGACTCCGACGCTCCGAAATCAGTTGTTGCGACGCTCAGTTGCCTCGGCTCATTGCTGAGTAATGTCACTTCGTCTGATGACACGCTGCCCATCGTTCCCCTTCATACCTCATTCCGCGATTTTGTGACGAATGAAGCGAAAAGCGGCGATTTTTACGTTGACCTCCGCGTCGCGCACCGCCAATTGGCCCATTCTTGTCTCGGTGTAGCGCTCGTTGACTTGAAGTTCAACATCTGCAATCTCGAATCGTCATACGTTGCCAATAAAGATGTCGAAGACCTCGAGTCGCGGATTGTGAAACACCTGCCGCCTGCGCTGTCGTATGCTTGTCGTTTTTGGGACGATCATTTGGAACGTCTTGATTTCGAAAGCGACCTCTTCGGCGAACTTCAAAGTTTTTTCGAGGCGAGATTGCTGCATTGGCTGGAGGCGCTTAGTTTAATGGGTGACGTGGGTCTTGCTCCGCAAGCGCTTTCGTCTCTGAGTGTATGGTTATCGTCCGGTCAAGATGTGAGTATAACTGTTAACTCAATGAAGCGGGCGGACAACTAATATCTCTGATGGCAGCAGGTTCCTCGAGTAGCGCTAGACAGATTGAGGTGGTTCATCAACGACGCGTCTGTGTTTGTGCGACATTTCGCCATGGCGATGGCAAAGGGTGCACCGCATGTCTATATTTCTGCCCTACCATTTGCGCCGAGGAATTCCCTTGTTTCCAAGCATTATTCGAGTTCATTTGGTCGTACCCTGCGGGTGGAACGTGGGCGATTGTCCGATTGGCCATCATCGGAGATGGTGATTTCAAGTGCCGGAGGTTCGGTCAATTGCATTGCACTCTCGCCGGATGGCCAGCGGATCGTGTCAGGCTCTTCCGATCTCACAATTCGTGTGTGGAACGCCACGACGGGAGACACAGAGGCAGGCCCATTTTCTGGGCACACGGATTCGATCACGTCTGTGGCATTCTCGCCAGATGGTCGGCGGATCGTCTCAGGCTCTTCCGATCGAACAATTCGTGTGTGGAACGCCACGACGGGAGACACCGAGGCAGGCCTTTTTTCTGGGCACACGGATTCAATCACTTCTGTGGCCTTCTCGCGAGATGGCCAGCGGATCGTGTCAGGCTCTTCCGATCGAACAATTCGTGTGTGGAACGCCACGACGGGAGACACCGAGGCAGGCCCATTTTCTGGGCACACGCATTCGATCACGTCTGTGGCATTCTCGCCAGATGGCCAACGGATCGTCTCAGGCTCGCACGATGGAACAATTCGTGTATGGAATGCCACGACGGGAGACACGGAGGCAGGCCCATTTTCTGGGCACATGCATTGGATCATGTCTGTGGCATTCTCGCCAGATGGCCAACGGATCGTCTCGGGCTCTTACGATCGAACAATTCGTGTGTGGAACGCCACGACGGGAGACACGGAGGCAGGCCCATTTTCTGGGCACACGCATTCGATCACGTCTGTGGCATTCTCGCCAGATGGCCAGCGGATCGTGTCAGGCTCGCACGATCTCACAATTCGTGTATGGAACGCCACGACGGGAGACACCGAGGCAGGCCCATTTTCTGGGCACACGTATTCGATCACGTCTGTGGCATTCTCGCGAGATGGCCAGCGGATCGTCTCAGGCTCGCACGATGGAACAATCCGTGTGTGGAATGCCACGACGGGAGACACGGAGGCAAGCCCATTTTCTGGGCACACGGATTCGATCACGTCTGTGACATTCTCGCCAGATGGCCAGTGGATCGTCTCAGGCTCTTCTGATCTCACAATTCGTGTGTGGAACGCCACGACGGGAAACACCGAGGCAGGCCCATTTTCGGGGCACACGGATTCGATCACGTCTGTGGCATTCTCGCCAGATGGCCAGCGGATCGTGTCAGGCTCTTCCGATCGAACAATTTGTTTGTGGAACGCCACGACGGGAGACACGGAGGCAGGCCCATTTTCTGGGCACACGGATCCGATCACGTCTGTGGCATTCTCGCGAGATGGCCAGCGGATCGTGTCAGGCTCTTCCGATCGAACAATTCGTGTGTGGAACGCCACGACTGGAGACACCGAGGCAGGCCCATTTTCTGGGCACACGGATTGGATCACGTCTGTGGCATTCTCGCCAGATGGCCAGCGGATCGTGTCAGGCTCTTACGATCTCACAATTCGTGTGTGGAACGCGACGACGGGAGACACCGAGGCAGGCCCTTTTTCTGGGCACATGGATTCGATCACGTCTGTGGCATTCTCGCGAGATGGCCAGCGGATCGCGTCAGGCTCTTCCGATCTCACAATTCGTGTGTGGAACGCGACGACGGGAGACACGGAGGCAGGCCCATTTTCTGGGCACACGGATTGGATCATGTCTGTGGCATTCTCGCCAGATGGCCACCGGATCGTCTCAGGCTCGGGCGATCTCACAATTCGTGTGTGGAACGCCAAGACTGGAGACACCGAGGCAGGCCCATTTTTTGGGCACACGGATTGGATCATGTCTGTGGCATTCTCGCCAGATGGCCAACGGATCGTCTCAGGCTCGGACGATCGAGCAATTCGTATGTGGAACGCCACGACGGGAGACACGGAGGCAGGCCCATCTCCTGGGCACACGCGTTCGGTTTCACCTGTGGGATCCTCGCCAGATGACCAGCGGATCATCTCATCAAGAGATAAGTCAATCCATGTGTTGGAATTTACGACAGAAAGCCTGATAACTACAGCACAGGTCGACTTTACGGATCAGTCTGTGATAGACGACGACGGATGGATTCGTGGTGATAAGCACGAACTTTTAATGTGGATCCCGCCGACGCATAGGGCAAATCTTCATCGGCCGCGTAATATCTGGGTCGCTGGCGAACACGAAACCCGCTTAGATCTTTCTAATTTCGTCCACGGACATAATTGGACGAGTTGTTCGACCCCTAGGAGATAGAACCACTACGGCAATCTGTTTTGTCTTACAGCGTTTGAAGTGTAATTGTACGGATTAGTTGTACGGATTAGGTCGGAGCGTATCAAGGTATTACTACAATTGCGGGACAACTCAGTGTCGGTACTGGCCACTGCGACTCGTTAGTATAGTAGATGTGAACGCATTCATATTGCCTCAACAGCGAAGTCCGGAATTGGCCGAGACCATTACCGACAACTTGGCCGACAACTCCCATTTGATGATAACCAAACGGTTGGTGTATGGAGTACGGGAGCAGGGGTGCGGCACCTCATACGTATACTTAAACAAATAAAAGTTCTGTTCTAACCCGAACCATCTGCCCTCTACTATCGAGACATTCTCACCAGTGGCCAGACAAGGGACCATGTATTGAGGATGAATGTGTGTTCCAGGGCGGTGCAGTCGCGGCCTTGTATGCGCATGTGACGACTAAACACTGGTCTTCGACCCATAGGAGAGGTAATTCACCTCAGAGATAAGTCGCTCACTGCGATGAGGGGAGGATCTTCCCCCAAGACACGAAGATATGGTGGAGACGGGCGGCGAAGAGCGGAATGGAAAGAAATCGGAGTGCTCGAGGGGCACGCGAAGACCAGTCCCGAGATCACCCAACCCAGACCCCAACAGGACTCACTTTACACCTTGCTGGTCTGCCGCGGAAAATTAACTATCCGACCCGCGTCATATTCGACGCTTTGCACCATACGTCGAGTTGGGGAGGGAGGTGCTTTTTGATAGCGAAGTCATGTATGCGGCTTACTCCAATTTCCAAAAAGGTTATCCGTGTCAGTCCGTCCAGTGACAACAATCATTAACGAAGAAAACAAAAAAAATAAGTCCAAAAGTCCGTATGTCATGAGATTTTACGATATGTGGGGAAGTGTGATCGCGTAAATATCACAAAGCCCCAAGTTGCGACGATCCTACCAAACGCGAAAAGCAGTTGGTGGCTGGCAAATTCAATTGAACGCCTCGTTGACGAGCGCATGGTTTCCATGAATGTTAATGAACGAGTACTGCAACAAGGGAAAACGAATATGTTAGTCAACTCTCAAGCCCCGGACTTCACAGCGACACACCTCTGCCAGCTCTGGCCGCACACTGCGCACGAGGTTGATGTACACTAGGTTCGGCTCCGTCCAGAACGGCCGCAGGCCTGCTGCCTCCAGCGCGGCCCACCAGCGCGCAAAGTACTCAAAGTTCTCGTGACCTTCGCGCGCTTGGATCTCGAGCTGCAGCTGGCCGACGGGGAGCACGTCTCCCTCGGCGGCGGCGCGTGCGCCGAGGAACGCCGTGAGCGCGTCGAATTCTCCGCCCTCGATGTCGATCTTGAGGATGTCGATGAAGGTGTGTCCTGATATTCCCTGTCATCAGCGTGGAGCGGAGGTCGCGCGCGCGGACGCACCGTTGAGATCCATGAGCGAGTCGAGCGTCCAGTATTTGGGGTTGTCGTGATCTTCGTGGTTGTTTGTCCTGCCGAGCGCGAAGGGCTTGAAGTGGGCCCGGTCCCGAAGTTCCGGATCGCCGGTGATCTCGGGTAGTACTCTGGTGCGATATTTGCCGCAGGGCCCGGGCCGATCAGCATGCGTGTTGTCCCGCTTCCCTCTCATAACAACATGATCCGGAAGATAACCCGAAGGCGCAACAGAACAAAGATGGCTTTGTTCGAGCGGAATCTCGAGTAGTTGACGTGGTTCAGAAGCAGGTATTGTCCTCCTATTTCTCGTGACTGGGCCGATGACATGCTTTGCTCAACCTGGTTAATCAGAACTGCGCTTGAAGCAGGAGGCTGGGACCGCCGAAACAAAACCGGTTACGTGGAATCAATCTCTCCGCCTTGCCTCAAGAAGCCGACCGTCTGCTTACCTGTAGAACCAGAAGTTTAAAGCATAGCTTGAAGCGGTCAATGATCGACTGGATCAGGCAAGAGGTATTTGAAGTTGACTCGTTACAGGAACTATACAACGCAAAAAGCCGTCCCTCTGTTTCGCAGGGTGAACCGCAACACCCCTGCATGATGGTGACGGTGGGGTTGTACCTAATAGTACGACGATCCAGACTGTTGCTAGTTCCCCTATCTCCGTAAACCTACTTTATAGGGTCCAAAGTGAGTTGACTTATTCTCCGTGCGACAGTTTCAAACTTGCCTAAAATAAAATAAAATAAAATAAGGGTGGGGGGTTTGCTGCGTGTTGCGCTTTCTGTTTCGCATTGTATGAGCCGGCAAGTACACTCCACGATTATTCCAGCCACGTTAACTAGTTGTTGTACTCGTTTCATTGCTACACTTGACGCTAGTTATACGTACTATCATCGCATTACATCTACCAACTGGCACACAGTGTATAGAAATATATTATATGAGGGAACCCCGGATGGGATGAGCAAGGGCAAGAGCAAGGGGGTGAGCGTCCACGGTAGGGAGCTCTGCCCCTATTCGATAAGGGCCGACGAGTACATAACACATTGTGTAAGCTACTGCACGTGATCGGAAACGTCCGTATCTCGGACTCAGCCGGTTAGACCGACTGCCCTTTCTACACTCCCCTTCATGTTGATGATAATCCCATTTCTGCAATGTGCTTCTTATGCTTTGGTCTAGCCAATGCTTTAGTGAGTATGTCAGCTGTTTGATCGGGGTTGCGACAATCAGTGATCTCGACGATCTCCTTCGCCACAAGCTTGTGGATCAGATGCCATTTTGTTGCAAGATTGCTTAGATCTCCTGTGGAACTTGGGATTCTCTGCCATAGCCACAGCACTCATGTTATCTTCTTTGATCAGCATAGGATAATGCTGACCATAACCAAGTTCTTCATACAGGTTCCTCAACCATGTGGCCTTGCGACTCGCCTCCGATAGGGCAATGTACTCGGCTTCAGTGGAGGACTGTGCTGTGATCGACTGTTTCTTCAACATCCAGGTAATTGCTCCTCCACCCATCAAGAATACATATCCAGAAACCGATTTGTAATTGTTGGTGTTTGCATACGCAGTGTTGGAGAAACCATAGAAAAGGTTTGTGTAACGCCACCACTGGCGTTAGTCCGACTTGGACTGCGAAAGGGCGTTTACGACTTAGCGAATGTTCCATTGGGAAGTCACGTGACTTCAAGTGTATACACGGCATTTAGTAAGGGCATGTGATAGATGACTTTAAGGCACTAGGACGTTGACAAGTCACTAGGCGATCGATAGAGACGACTCGCTTTGGAAGCCGAGCGAAGACACGTGCAGAGAAGAGAGGAGAAAGTGGTGATTGAAGAAGACCAAGATGGCATATCTTGGTCTTATTGAGCCACTATTTATACATGTACGAGGCAGCTTTGAAGCTCCTCCCGAAACCGTACTACGAGTAGCGTAAGTAGCTCGAACCCTACTACTGCTGTCCTAGGAATGAGTCATGCCTCATCGGCATGTGATTCTACTACTGTGCTGACTGATACTACTGTCCATGACTGATTACGACTTACAAAGGGAGTCATCACCATATAGTAAGCATCCACTTCTCGTACCGTGACATCACCCCCTTTTCAGCCGTGACGACCCCGGCGCCGAATAGGTCCGATACCTCCCAACCAGCCCACCTGGACCAACTCCACTCGGTTATGAATGTCTGCCATTTCCAACCTGAACTTGCTGCGTGCAAGCTCGCCTTGAACGCCTCCCAAAGCCTGGGCGAGGGCGTGGAGCTGCTGTTCGATCTTCTCAGCTTCGTGTCGATATGTGCAGTAACGATGCAACTCAGCTTTAAGCCCTACGTCGTGCAGGGCATTGACCGTGGTATCGAGTCGGTGTTGGTTGGCGTGGCCCCAAACGAGGGTGTATGTCTCATCGGTTCCGTAGTGGGGCTTACCGATCTCCCGGACTTGGGGTTTGGTGTAGAGGGGTTTTGAAAAGGTCTTGTCGCTGTCCGAGGCCAGCGCAAGGATGATGGGGTCTGGGTTCATGATGACCTGGACATAGGGTGCTTGGGTGGTGGTGCCGTTGCCGTCGGTGATGGGGAAGTGAACGAATTTCTCCCCACGGTTGTGCTCGTAACTGTGGGGGGCGAAGCGGGAGTTGGTGAGGCGGCGATGAAGTACCACGAGATGGTGGGATGTGGGGGTGTCGTCATGGACAATGTTGCCCTGGTAGAGCGGGTGACCCACTGTGTCGAGGGTGTAGGGCGTCTCCCTTGGGTTGTCAGAGTCGGTGGCGGTGAGGATGGAGGGGTGCTCAGCTGGATACCACTCCTTCAACTCCCGTTTGGGCTGCTCCTGGATCGCGCGTGCATCGTCTCGTCGAAGAGTTTCCTCATCTTGAGAATCCTCTCTTGTTGACTCGCCGCTATTGACAGCTGCTCAAGCTTCCACCTCTCCACTTCGAACCTCCAGTCCTCCCATCGTCGCGTCGCTGCATTCTTCTTCCGCTTCGACCCGGTACTCGACTCGTACTGGGAGAGGTCGAGGAGAGGCAGACTCACTGTCTCTGAGAGCGCTACGAAGCCTATGCACTTGGGCCTCGGTGTACGGCGTGGCGTTGAGTCATTGGCCGTCGTGGCTGATGAGCCAGAAGGTGTCAGGGGCATTGGGGTTGTCGACATCCTCGATGGGGACAATGTCTTTGAGGGCGTCGTTGAGTTCTTGGTAGGTGAGGGTCTCCCCGATGAAGGGAGCGACAATGGCAGAAGCGGTGGAAGTGGGAAGAGACATTGCTGGTGTATTGGGTGGGCTGAGGAATCCAGTGTGAGGGAATGGAGTAGACTTAGCGTTCCAGGTCTCGTTTATATAGACCCTGTTGGCTTTCGAACTCCGTTCGTACTCCGCTAATGCTTCATCAGCAAAGACGTCATCCTTGTTGACCCACTGATTCTCCGAGTCTGGGTATCCCTTCCATTTCATGAGGTATTGGCGTTTTTTGCTTCTGCCGAATTGCCGGGAGTCCAGAATGCGTTCGACTTCATATTCCTCTTCGCCATCTACTAGATCCGGTGGTGGGCGCTGGAAATTTTCTCCATGCAGCGGCGTCTCGCGATAAGGTGTGAGTAAATCGATGTGAAACATGGGGTGAATGCTCCACTGTGTGGGAAGTTCGAGTTGGTAGTTGACCGGTGACAGTACTCTCGTGACTTTAAAGGGTCCATGCCGGCGTGCCGCGAGTTTTGCCATGGGTTGATTGGTTCAGAGGTGCCTTCCTTCTAGCCATACCTGATCGCCTATTTGGTATTTGGGTGTATCTCAGTGTTTGACCCACAGAGACTGGGCCTTTTGGATAAGCTCCTGAGCTTCTTTCCGTGCTTCTCGGAATTGTTGGAGTCGCATGAGTACCTGCGGGATAGGGGACGGTTTATCGATCCAATCAGCGCGGGGATCGTATCCCATCATGAGTGAAAATGGGGACTTCCTTGTTGCCTCATGCAGCCAGCTATTGTGAGCGAATTCTGCCATGGGTAGAAATCGCACCCAGTTATCTTGGCGTTCGTTAGTCCAAAATCTTAGATACTGTTCCAGCCATTGATTGGTGTGCTCCGATTGTCCATCCGTCCTGGGATGATAAGCAGTAGAGATGTTCTGATAGATTCCCAGAATTCGGCATAGTTCACAGGTGAACTTTGACGCGAAGCGCGGATCGCGATCACTGATAATTTTCGCCGGTAATCCGAATCTCCGAAATACGTGAGTGACGTACAGGGCTGCGGTTTCTTCCACCGTGATCTCTTCCACGCACGGGATGAAGATGGAGGCTTTAGTGCAGTCATGATCAGTTACCGTGAGAATCAAGTTGTAGTTCTGGGATATGGGTAGTTTAGTGATGAAGTTGAGAGCGATGACTTCGAACGGCTTAGCGTCTGGCTTAAGCGTGATAGGGACCAGTGGCGCTCTCGTGGGTCGGTTGTTTACTTTGTGGCGTTGGCACTCCGCACATCCTTGAACATATTCGGTTACGTGTTTTAGCATGTAAGGCCACCAATGACTTCGCTCGATGATTCACGCCGTCCTCTTGATCCCAGGATGGCCGTATACTGGGGGATTATGATGGTTTGCTATGATGGTGCGTATAGCGTCTTGTCCTCCCATGATTACCCGCGCACCTTGTCAATACCAGATCCCGTTGATTTTCTTGAGTTTGTGGGGATCTACCCATGGGCATAGGATGGTTTCGTCTTGTACGGACGTCTCCAGGGTTTGCATAGTTCTAACAAAGACTTTTTCTGGTAGTACCGTGACTCCTTCATTATCCTTTTCCCCTCAGTCGTAGTCAGGTCGTCTAGACAGTGCATCTGCGCGGCCATTGTTGGTTCCTTTGATATGATGGATCTCGAAGTCGTATTCCATAAGCTCTAGGACTTCTCAGGCTACGCGGTGACTTATCTTTTGGGGGGATTTCCAGTGTGTGAGGTTGAGGTGGTCTGAGAAGATTTTGACCTTGTGTGGGGATCCGGCTAGGAATGGTCTCCAGTGTCTTAAAGCCTTGATGATTGCTAGGAGTTTGAGGTCGTAAATGTCGTAGTTACGTTCTGCTTCATTTAGCGTGGCTGAGAAGTATCCGATGGGGTGTCGCTTCCCGTCTTGCTTCTTTTGCAAGAGAACTGCTCCTACTGCATATCCCGATGCGTCTACTTCTAGTTCAAATTGGCTTTTCAAGTCTGGGTGCGCTAGTACTGGTTTGCTGGTGACAAGGTTTTTGAGGGTTTGAAAAGCCTTTTCTTCGTCTTTGCCCCACGTCCATTCGGTGTCTTTACGCGTAAGTTTGTTGAGGGCTCATGCGTACGTTGCGAAATCACGAATGAAGAGTCGATAAAAATTGCAGAAACCTAGGAAGGACCGTACGTCGCGTACCTTCGTAGGTTTGGGCCAGTCTCGTATGCCTGAAATTTTTACAGGGTCCATTCGAGTTACCCCCTTTTCAAGGATTACCCCCAGGTAATCCATTTGCGGTTGATGGAAGAGGCACTTTTCGGGTTTGAAGTAGAGGTCGTGATTGAGTGCGACTTGTAGTACGGTGCTGACTGCTTCGATGTGGGCCTGTAGGCCTGCTTCTTCTGTCGTAGCGATGCCGATATCATCCATGTAGACTCTGATGATGGTTCCGCGCGATTGGTAGTGAAGGATAATGTCTTCCAGGATATCGTTCATCATATTTTGAAAGGTTGCCGGTGAGTTCGTGAGTCCGAAGTACATGACGAGGGGTTCGTAGAGCCCGTGTTTGGTTTTGAATGCAGCCTTGGGTTCATCGCCTTCCTTAATTTGGATGTTGTTGTACCCCCATCGTATGTCGAGTTTTGTGTAGATACATCCATTCCCCAGGTCGTTGATGAGTTCCGCCATGAGCGGTAATGGGTATTGGTTGTGTACGGTGCATGCATTGATCTTTTGGTAGTCTTGGACGGGTCGTAGTTTGCCGTCTTTCTTTTTGATGAAAAAGAAGGATGACGCGTATGGCGATTTTGAGGGTCGGATATAACCCATTTTGAGCTGTTCGTCAAGCCATTTGCAAAGTTGCTCATCTTCGTCTTGAGACATAGGGTAAACTTTGCAGTCGATACTGGTCGGCGTTCCAGGTTTAAAGTCGATGGCATGATCCCATGGTCATGAAGGTGGGAATCGGTGGGACGCTTCTTCACTAAATATCCTCGCGAAACATTGGTAAGGTTCTGGTATAACGGCCGCGGTGGTATTTTGTTTAGCAGCAATAGCCAGTTCGGTAGCTGTGGTACGTATCTGGCATTCGTCTTCAAGCTCTTGTACGATGCCTTCTCATTCCTGTTGGGTGATCGCTCCTGCTATAGTGGTTTGCGGTTCTGTAGGATTGATTGATCGGAGTACCACTGGGAGTGCGTCTTCGTGGATGGTGGCGTGGGTCCAACTAATAGTTGGTTCATAAGTGGCTAGCCAGGGGTATCCGAGGACTAGCTCTTCATTCCCAATGTCCGTGACCAGGAACCTCATAGTTTTGTTAATTCCATTTGTCTGGACGTCTAAGTCGACGAAGTGAGTGATAGACCCAGCTTTGTTTTCGGTGTTGTCTATGTTCCATATTTTCTTGGGTCGCTCAAAGGCTTGCAGCCCGAGGCCCATGCGTTTAGCAAACGCCGGTCGTATGAAGTTGTCAGTGGTGCCCAAATCAACGAGCCCTTTAATGTCGGCCATGGAGTAACTGGTGCAAATTGAGACTGGAATTCGAAGCGAATGGTAGCGAGTCATGATTACAGAGTTACAATTAACTGCCCTCACCCAGGCCGATGGGTTTAGGCGTCCTGAAAACCCTCTTGGGTCCACAAGTCTTTGAATATGAGGTCTTTTACCTTGTCACTAGCTCCTCTTATGGTGTCCATCCATCCCTTTGCCTGTTCTTCTGGAGTGGCTTCCGTGCGTCTAGCGGTTACGGGTTCTTGACTGTAATAGTCAGTTTCCACACTTCGACTTGTGCTTGCGCATGGTTGGTATGGTTGTCTTTATTTCCTGGGGCATGTGCAGTCACGTGAGAAGTGACCCGGATTGTTGCAATTATAGCATATGACTTCCCTCATATCCTTTTGCCTTCCTCCACGATTTTGTCCCGGTCCAGTCCTTGGTGCAAATGGGGGCTTAGTGTATGGTGCCCGGTTTGGGTCCCCTACCATGGCAAGTCGGGCTCGTGTGCAGTCCGCTGAAGTATCCATGGCATTTGGGTCATATCGGGGTGGTGCGTAACGAGGTGGGGCCCATGGCAGGGCATATCCTCGGGGTTGGTTCTGGCGTGTCGGGGTTGCTCCCCGAGTTGGTGTGGTTGAGAGATTGAGTCGGGTGCGGAGGTGAATGTATTGTTTTTGTTGTCTCATGGCTGCCTCCTTCCATTCGTTGAAGGTTTGTGGGTCGTCCAACTCATAGATTTTGGTGAACAGGGCTTTGGGTAGCCCCGCCGTGAAGTGATCCAGGGTTTGGCGGTCGTTAAGGCGGTAGTCAGCCTTCCGTGCTAGTTGCTCGAAGTTTGTAACGTACGAATCAATATTGTCTCCGATCATTTTGAAGCCTTTGGCGAGGGTCGCCTGTGCTTCTTCTTGTTCTAATACATTTGAGAAGCGGTCTGAGAATCCCGCGGTAAGCGTATCCCACAGATATTCGTCGAATTGATTTCTTCCTTGGCGTAATTTGTTGTTGAGCCACTGGAGGAATCCGAGTGTCCAGTTTGCTACTTGTGGTCCTTTGACAAATCTGAGGAACAGTAAGCATCGTCGGTAGACATTGGTCATGATGGGCGCCTCTGAATTCTGCCCCCAGTAAATGTGCCATTGAGTAAGAAATGACTCGTACTCTTTGCGGTTACCATCGAAGATGGTTGGTGTTTCCCCGACTAGTCTTTTGGATCCGTGGGGGGCTGCCTGAGGCGCGGCTCTGTGTCCTCCTGGAGGTGGGGGTCCTCCTCCGAATGGGTCGCCTCCTCCTCCTCTGCCAAATTGTGGGTTTCTTCCGGGTGCTCCTCCGCCTCCTCCGGGTGGGTTTGGTGGTCCTTGACCGAATTGTCCTCCTGGTTTCTGGGCGGGGCGGTGGCTTCTGTTCTTGTTGGAGGGTCTGGGATGTCTGGGCCGACTGCCCGAAAGATGGCTGCGTCGTCTGCGGTCATTCGGTGACTGGTGGCTGGGTGAATGGGTCAGAGATAAGATTCGGCTTCCTCAGTCATGTGTCGTACTTCTTTGGCCACTAATTCTTCCCGTGTTTTGGTAATGGTAGCCATGAGTTCCGGAGGTTGAATGTGAATGACCTTGGGTTCGTTTATGTGGAGTGACTCAGCTGTTTGTACTACCTCTTCGATTCTTGACTCGTCTTCGACGTCGGATTCTTCTCCTTCTCCGCTTGTTTCGGATGGTGCCGGAGTTCTAGGTTCTGATGTACTGGGTTCCTCCTCTGGCTGTCCGTCTATGCGTCCCCACTGTTCTCTTGTGGGTAGTCCTCTTGCGTCGATGTCGCAGTTGTAATTTCGGCCGGCTGGTCTTACTGTGTCAAAGTGATTGTCTATGGGGTTCCACGTAATTTCCACCCAGCACAAGTTTTCAAAGTTGAACTCAACTGGTCTATATCGAGTTGGTCCCGATGCGAAGTCTATGAAGTACCCTGTTTCTCCTTGGTATTCTCTCCACCTTGCTGCACCTAGAAATTGTGTTGGGACGTTGTGGTCTCCCCTTCGTTCGAGGGAGTAGGTTCGAAAGTTGGTCCACTGGTCTCGAGTTGTAAACGCCACAATGACGGATCTTGGTCTTAATGTAGCGTTTACCACGAACGCTTGCCTGACTTAGGCTTCGGAGTGTGTGGCGAACCATGTGTATCGGTAGTTGTGGTTTACTGGAGTCTGGGGGAAGTCCACTGGGTGTACTTGTAGTGCTCCGTCTTCGTCTTCGTATCCATGTAGATCCTCGCCTTGGGGTATGTCGGCTGGCGGTGTCCCGATGATACGGAGGTCTGTCCAGGTATGGTGATCGATCACGTAGAGGTAGCCGTAGGGGGATCTGACACGATAGTTGATGTACAGATATACGCGGTGGCAAAGCGTGCCTTCAGGATATTCGTCCACTGAGGGAATAGTAGAGTCACGAGGGATCCCTTGGTCTTTGGGATATGTCGGACGACTCACTTCAAGGGGGAGGACCCTATAGAGCAGAGACTAGTAGTGGTATTGGAAGAAGACCAAGATGCCGTTCTTGGTCTTCGCAACGTACTACTTATACAGATACCCGCGGGCTTTCAAGCGCCGCTTCAAGAAGTACTAGCCAATAGCGTAAGTAGAGCGAACCCTAGTACCACTATCCTAGTACGAGTCACATCGAGTCATGATCCGATCCGTTATCGTACACAATCACATGTGCTGGAGCTTACCCAGCTGACTGATCCTAACAAGTCCATGACGATATACTGCTGACGCGGTGTCATACCCTTGACGTCAGTGTCCACTTCCGGGCCGAACATAACACTTAATGTAACGCCACCACTGGCGTTAGTCCAACTTGGACTGCGAAAGGGCGTTTACGACTTAGCGAATGTTCCATTGGGAAGTCACTGTCATGGACGCGTATTATTTTCCTGATTTTTCTGTATTTATACGGATTTAAACAAGGAAGATACAAAAGGCCGAAGTACAGAGACTTCGGGTTAGTCACAAGGGTTTGCCACCCATGTGCACATGACCGTGGGACTTAGCTCCCTTACATGAATACAGGTTCTGATTGGTAGATAAGGATGGAAGGTTCTAGAAGGATCTAGAACACACTTAGTAGTTTACGCTTACTCGATGTATTAAGTTTTACTCAGCAAGAAGAGCAGCTCGTAAGCGCTATGACAAGTGCATCAGTCAGCACAATAGATAGCGCTATTAATAGACATGATGCGTCAGCTCCTGAGTCATGGAGTCTTACTATACACTTAGTAACAGTGTTCAGACTCAGTTCATACTCAGCCACAGTAGTGTATATAAGCTTCCTTGTAGCGTCCTGAGTGGAACCAACTTGTCCTCTTGGTTCTCCACTCAGGTGCGCATTCCTTTGTACTACCTTATTGCTTCCAAATCTAACTTGTCCTCTTGGTTCTCCACTCAGCGTGCCACAGCGTGACTTCTTGCAGTTAGAGCCCTGTAAAAGGCCTCCTAAGTTCTGCGCCCTCCGCTGTGACTGTATGTCTAGCGCGTGACTTGTCTCCGTGCTAAGTTGAGTGTGCCACCTTACAGTTCACACTATTTCAACACTTGACTTGGTGTAGCGTGGCAGTCGCACCGCTACATTAGGACAAGTTCCTCTTACACTCCTGAGCCCCACGCTCACCAGCTTTGTCATTATTCCCTTAGGTGGTTGACGACCATCAGTCCCTTGTGTTTACCCACCTCACTCTTTGCCTGGGGAAGTCTGTAAGCAGAATCTGTGCATTCGTGGTACAACTCTAGTGTCCGTAAAATCGGCATAGATTGTGCTTGCCTTTATTTGTCGTATCTGGTCACAGTTCGACATCTGGGTACTGGCTGCAGAACTGGTCACCATGCCAGATAAGCTGCAGTTAGACGTTGAGCCAGCCAGGCCTAGCCTGCGACAGCTGTACGCATACCAACCAGAAAAGTTTGAGAGTGCTTCGGCGTGAGAGGCAGCCAACAGGTCGAGAAGACTGAGGCAGACAGCCTTGTGGCTTTACACATATCCTTACCCCATTCCTGAGTGTCCCTTTATCGCCGCAGCCTCGCGCAGTGTGAAACAATCACTGTGTATTGGTCTCGCTTGATAGGGCATTCCATTCACCTTCGAGTTAGCATTTTGCACTCGTCGTAACACGTCGTCTAAAGTTCCACCTACCCTATTTCCAAACTGCCTCGTGCATTTGCAAACCTTCGTGCCCATCTTCGTAGTGTCTTCAGGAGGAGACAAGCTTCTATATCACCAATCCCTACCCCCAAGATTCAAGCCTCTGCCTCGGCATCGCTTCACATACTCCGGGACCACCAGTCTGAAGAAGACCAGGTCCCCTCACCTATCTTTGCATCACCAACTCCCACCGTTTCAGCGGAATCCTTTCACTCCGCACACTCCTCCAGAGAAACACTCGCCCAGTCAGGCGAAGATGCACTCGACGAAAACAACATTATTATCTGGATCCCAATCTTTCAACTAGAAGAAAGACCGCGTAACCTTGCTGAACAATACGTTCAAGCAATTTACTTCGATCCAAGATACAGCTACGCTCTTCTCGAGTTATACGGCATTAACGGCATAGTCGAAGACACCGGGTACACAGCCCCCCAGCTAGTCGCATTCGCGGCCAACCTAGTCCCTTGCCTCCCCTCTCCTCCCCCATCCGAATGTGGCTCCTCGCAAGGGGAAACAAGCGGCTCATCTAGCTCAAGCTCAATACCCACAAGGAGCTCGTTCAAAGTTCGCCCTTCCTCCCCCAACTAAAGCAGAGAAGGAATTCATCTCTCGTATCCAAGACTGGGACAAGATCTTGCCAGACGAACAGCTTGTTCTTTTAGACGACTTTCGAAAGGCACAAGAAGAGGCTGAGAGAAAAGAGAGACAGAAGAAGCTAGATGAAATGGCTAGCAACCCCGGCAGTTCCACATTACCCCCCACAGTCCCTCCAGTTCCTGCTCCCCCACCTACCATAGATGATTGCCTAGCACTCATTAACCAATTGGGCCTCGCCATGGGTCAACTTGCGCAACAGGTTGCCGACCTAACCACGCAAGTGACCATCGGAGCGAGTCGCCCCTCGTCCAGAAAACAGAAGGAAGTAGTGGCCCGTCCCAAAGCCTGGGATGGGAAAGGTGACTCTACAGACGCCTGTCACTTCCTAGCTGCCTTCTGTAACTGGGCAGGATCATCTGGAGACGCCATGAACACCTGGCATGCTACAGATAGCAAATGGTATATCGACGAGCACCGCTGGATTGCGGCAGCTCTCAATTTGATGGAAGGAGACACAAAAACCTGGGCCCTCCCATTTTTAGAGCAGGCCAACGCAGGTGGAACTCCATTCGGAGGAACCTTTGACGGGTTCACCGAACAGTTCAACCGCAGGTTTAGTCCTCTGGACGTCAAGGAAACAGCTCGTGAAGAGCTAAAGAAAGTCAGACAAGGAAAGAAGCCAGTCGCCGACTATATGTCAGTATTCGAACAGTACTCAGGGCAGACTGGGTGGTCTGAGGCAGACCTACATACAAGATTCTACGATGGACTCAACGAGGACATCAAGGACGTCCTGTCATGGTCCAACCTCCCCCAGAAAACCTACAACAAATTGAAGAAAGCTGTGCAAACCATAGACCTGCGCATACATCAGCGCAAAAACGAAAAGAGCGGGAAACCCTCTACATCTCACAACGCACACCCCCTGGACCCTAACGCCATGCAAGTAGACGCGATGCGTCAGCAAGGCACTCAAAAGAAAGGGGAAATCTTCAAATCAGTCGCTGAGTACCAGAAGTGGATGAAAGGAAAGTGCTATGGTTGTGGATCAACCGAGCACGTCAAGAAGGACAGAAACCACGAGAGAGACATGTGCAACCACTGTCAAAAGGTTGGACACCAGAGCACTGTCTGTCAAGTAAAGAAAATGGGGAAACCTGCTAAAGCGAAAGCTGCAGCAACCACGGAATCCCCTAGCCCACCTTCATCATCCTCGAATATGGCAGCAACAGCCGCTTCACAAAGCACAACTCCAGCAAAGACGCCACAGGTAGACGTAGCTAAGTTAATGGAGTTGATGAAAAGCCAACAAGAACAGCTGGACGCTATTCGGGCGGCTTTTTAGTTAAGGGGTCACGTATAGCTGCGACCGGCCCCTCTACAGTAGATGACTCGGCTTCATGTAGTTGTAAAATATGTTTACGTTCTTCTCGCCTCGTTTCGGACTCATCTCCTGTAATACATACAATCTCTTCCTCTACCTGTAAGTTAGTTAGTAGTGATGTTTCTCTTTCTGGACTTTCTGAAACCACATCTACATCTGCCTCGGAGATGAACAATACTAGTAGTGTTCCTGTTGCTCCACTTTCTTTCGAAGCAGCGCCGCACGTGATGAATTCTGATGCAGCACTGTCTTCAACCATTATTCCTGAAACAAAAGATAAAAAAACACACATTCATATTTCTGTGTATTTAAAAGGACGTCATCGTACTGTAAAAGTAGCAGCAATGGTAGACTCTGGGGCAACTTCGTTGTTTCTGGACAAGAAGTACGCTGACCGCCACAAGATGTTGCAGGTTCCTCTTGAGCAACCCATCACACTATACAACATAGATGGGACTCTCAATGAAGCCGGTAGTATCACCCATAAAGTTAGACTTACTCTACAAGTCGGTCCTAGTGAAGACAGTCATGACTTCTTAGTCACTTCGCTAGGCCCAGAAAACGTCATATTGGGACTACCCTGGCTCCGACTATGGAACCCCAACATAGATTGGCAGGAAGGCACAATGCGTCTCAACTCCACTGCTGAAACAGCACAACCGGAGCTTGAGATAGAGGTGACGCGCATTATGGCAAACCGTATGGAACGTCGCCGTCTCCTAGCGGAGAAAGTGTTAGACATGGCCCAAGACGAAGTTTTCTGTCTGGCAGGCTTCACATACTCTCAGCAGATTGCAGAGAAAGCCACAGCTGCCAAACCTAAGAAAACCTTCGAAGAAATGGTGCCAAAACACTACAGAAACTTCGCAAAAGTATTCTCCGAGGAGGAATCCCAGAGGCTCCCTGAGCATCAGCTGTGGGATCACACAATAGACTTAGAACCAGATGCAATCAAGCACTGGAAGGTCAAATCATATCCCATGTCACCAAACGAGCAGATGGAACTAGACAAGTTCCTGGAAGAGCACATCTCTAAAGGATACCTGGTTCCATCAAAATCACCGATGGCCTCACCAGTATTCTTTATAAAAAAGAAAGACGGAAAGCTACGTCTAGTGCAGGATTATAGGCGGCTCAATAAAATCACCATTAAAAACCGCTATCCACTTCCGCTCGCAGCTGACATTATCAACCGGTTAAAAGGAGCCGAATACTTCACAAACTTCGACGTCAGATGGGGCTATCATAACATTCGAATCCGAGCTGGAGACGAATGGAAGGGTGCTATTGTCACTAACCGTGGGTTATACGAGCCAAAGGTAATGTACTTTGGCATGACAAACAGCCCTGCCACCTTCCAAGCCCTCATGAACACCGTATTCGCCGATCTCATCACACAGGGAGAAGTCGCAGTCTACATGGATAATATCCTCATCTATAGCCGAGTGTTGCGTTAGGCCCGTCCTAACGGTGCTCGACTTGAGCGGGGACAGAGTGGCGAGTTATACAGGGAGCGACTTAGCGAATATAAGTACACGACCTTAGAAGGAACGTGACCGCTATTAGCACTGGGGCAAAGTCCACCAGGCGCACGTGTTGCTGGGCGATCTGCCTGATCAAGGCCAGACGCGAGAGGAGACAGAGTACGAGAAGGATGCAGACGAGGAGAGAGGGAGACAGGATCAGATAAGGATTCAAGAAGACCAAGCTAAGGAGCTCGGTCTTCGTACTGCCTACTAGTTATACAGTTGTCGAGGAGCTTTGAAGCTCCTCCTGAACGTAAGGTACCCAGTAGCGATAGTAGCTCGAACCCTACTACGACTATCCTAGGTATGAGTCAAGTCCATACCATGTGATATCCGAAACACCGCTGACTGAGACGACTGTCCCTGACTAATACTAGGGTAGTCAGAACCCCGTGAGACTGTAGTCCGTACCAATGAGTCCGATCGCAACATCACCCCCTTTTCAGGTGCGACGCCCCGACGCTCCAAACCCCTCCTCCTCGTAACGAATCCGCGTACGCTGCGGCTGCTGGGCGTTCCTCCTGCCCCTACGGGTCTTCTTCTTCGTCAGCTCGTAATCCACCATGGTGCCCGCCTCGTCCTCGATACGCTCCAACGCGTTGGCCATCTCCAGCCGGCGCCGACTGCCCGCCACCTTACCTTGGACCTCCCCCAGGGCGGCGATGAGGTTGTCGATACGCTGGTTGAGGCACTGCTGCTCCCGGTCAGCGAGGCGGTAGCGGTGGATCTCCGCCGTGAGGGAGAGGTCGTGGATGGAGTCGAGGCAGCGGTCGACGCGCGCCCGATCTTCGAAAGCCTCTGTGAAGAGGACCATGTCCGCGGCGGGGTACATGGGCTTGCCGCCATACACGTAGTGGGGGGCGGCGTAGAGGGGGCGAGCGTAGACCTTATCTGACTCGTCGATGATGCCCACCACCAGAGGGTCCGGCCCCATGATCACCTGATGGTATCGGGCCTCGCGCTCAACCCCGTCGGGGGAGACGATGCGAAAGGGAAGGTAGTCCGCGCCAGTGTTGGCCTTGAAGCCACTGGGGACTCGTGTGTTGATGACGGCTAGGGGCTGATGGGTGGGGGCACCCAACACCCCGAGGTCCCGCTTGTACATGGGGGTTCCGTCGGTGTTGAGCGAGTAGGGGGTTTCACGTGGGTCGTCAGTGTCTGTGGTGGAGCGAATGAGGGGGTGCGTAGCTGGGTAGTCGCTGGGGGCGTCCTCGTCCAGACCCCAGTCTGCTGTATCAGGCGCTGATGCCTCAGCTGCTGCTGCTTCAGCTGCGCCCTCCGTAGCTGCTCGTCCCTCCACTCCTTCACTACTTCCTTCCATGGCCGCACGGGCCCGAACTCGGTGTGGTACTTGGACAGGTTCACTGTCACCGCGTCCGTCAAGGCGTGGAACGAGGCTATCTGCGGCCTGGCCCTCGAGTAGGGCACGCTCTTCTTCTTCGGGGGCCGCCTCGTAGGTAAGAGGCTGCGCACCGGGGGAATCGGCGCCTCCCCCAACGGTGGGGTCTGGGAAGGCTCGGAGGACGGTGAGGGCGTCCTCGCGGGTAGCGGGCCCATGGGTGGTGGACAGGGCCTTGGTGACGGTGTCGATGGTGGACTGCGACGGGAGGGAGCAGGAGGACATGATGCGATGGTAGACAGGATGGGAAGAGGTGGCAGGAGTTGCTGGAGGACTTAGCTCGTAGTGGGCCCCCCTTATATGCGTTTCTCGGGCGGGGTTCAATGCTTTGAAGTCCCGGATAGCCTGGTCGGCGAATACTTCGCTCCGGTCGACCCACTGATTCTCCGAGTCGGGGTACCCCTTCCATTTCACAAGGTACTGCAGTTTTCGCGTTCTCCCGAATCTCCGCGAGTCTAGAATCTTCTCGACTTCGTATTCTTCCTCCCCTTCTACTAGATCCGGCGGTGGGCGTTGATAGTTAGGCCCATGCGTTGCGGTCTCGTGGTATCTGGTGAGAAGATCGGTGTGGAACACCGGGTGGATACTCCACTGTGTGGGAAGTTCGAGGCGATAGTTGACAGAGGACATCACCTGTGCGACCTTAAAGGGGCCATGTCTTTTGGGCGCAAGCTTTGTGGTTGGCTGGTTGGTGCGCAGGTGGCGTCCTTCCAGCCACACGAGGTCTCCTTCCTTGTACTTGGGCGTATCTTTGTGTTTGACCCATGACTTCTGTGCCTTGATAAGGAGGGCCTTGGCCTGCGCTCTGGCCTCCTGGAATTGGTCGATTCTCAGCGCCACTTGGGGTATGGGTGATGGCCTATCGATCCAATCAGCGCGTGGGTTGTACCCCATTAGGAGATAGAAAGGGGACTTCCTGGTGGTCTCATGGGGCCAGTTGTTGTGCGTGAATTCCGCTATAGGGAGATAGGTCGCCCAATTGTCTTGCCTCTCATTAGTCCAGAAGCGGAGATATTGCTCGAGCCACTGGTTAGTCCGTTCTGACTGTCCGTCTGTTCGAGGGTGGTAGGCAGTGGAGACGTTCTGCGAGATCCCTAGGATTTTGCACAGTTCTCGCGTGAACTTGGATGCGAAACGTGGGTCTCTGTCACTAATGACTTTGGTGGGGAGCCCGAATCGCAGGAAGACGTGCTTAGCATATAGAGCAGCGGTTCCCTCTGCGGTGATTTCCTCTTGGCAAGGGATGAAGACGGCTGCCTTGGTACAGTCGTGATCAGTGATGGTGAGGATCGAGTCAAACCCCTGCGACTGGGGTAACTTGGTGATGAAGTCGAGGGCGATAGTTTCGAAGGGGAGTGCCTCAGGGTTCGGGTAGATCGGGGATAGTGGTGCTCGGGTTGGTCGGTTGTTGGCTTTGTGCCTTTGGCACTCGGCGCATCCTTTGACGTAGTCCAGGACGTCTTGGGCGATGTTTGGCCACCAGTAGGAGCGTCCTACCAGTTGCGAGGTTTTGTTGATGCCTGGATGTCCATAAACCGGTGGTGTATGGTGAGCGGAGATGATACTTCTCTTGTCATATAATCCGCCAGTCACCACCCGTCTTCCATCTTTGTACCAAGTGCCTTCGATCTTCTTTAGTCAATGTGCGTCGATCCATGGGCGAAGGTAGTCCTCGTCTTGATGGTATGTCGCGTCTGGCCGCTCCATCTCTCCAGGTTCTATCGTCAGGGTGTTCGGCATGACGGTTTCTACTTGTGTGGCTCGCACGAAGAGCGCGTCGGGGAGGACCACTACGTCCTTGTTGTCGTTATCCCCCTGGTCATAGTCCGGCCTCCGGGAGAGTGCATCTGCCCTTCCGTTGGCTGTGCCTTTGATGTGGTGAATCTCAAAGTCGTATTCGGATAGTTCAAGTACTTCCCTGGCGATGCGTCTGCTTATCCTTTGTGGCGACCTCCAGTACTGCAGGTTGAGGTGGTCGGAGAATACCTTGGTTTTGTGTGGAGAGCCTGCGAGTAGGGGTCTCCAGTGGCGGAAGGCTTTGACGATGGCTAGCAGTTCCAGGTCGTAGATGTCATAGTTGCGTTCTGCTTCGTTGAGCGTCGCAGAGTAATAGCCTATGGGGTGTCGTTTACCGTCCTCTTTGCGTTGCAGGAGTACCGCACCCACCGCGAAGCCTGATGCGTCCACCTCCATCTCGAATTGTTTTGTGAGATCCGGGTGTGCCAGTACTGGTTCGCTTGTGACTAGCGTCTTGAGCTTTACGAAGGCGTCTTCCTCTGCTCGTCCCCATTGCCACTCCGTGTCTTTTCGAGTTAATCGGTTCAGCGGTCGTGCGTATGTGGCAAATCCTTTGATGAAGAGGCGATAAAAGTTGCAGAATCCGAGAAAAGATCGGACCTGTTTGACCGTGGTTGGTGTTGGCCAGTTGCGGATGCCAGCGACTTTGACAGGGTCCATGCGTGTCACCCCCTTTTCAAGGATTACCCCCAGGTAATCGATCGCCGGTGCGTGGAAGACACATTTTTCTGGTTTGAAGTACAAGTCATTGTCCCTTGCGATCTGGAGTATGTCACGTACAGCTGCGATATGGCCTGCGCGGCCATTTCGGGAGGCGATGCCGATGTCGTCCATGTAGACGCGGATGGTGGTGCCCAGCAGCTCGTGTTTGCTGATGGTGGGTCCGCAGAGGGAGTCCATCATGTCCTGGAAGGTGGCCGGCGAGTTGGTGAGGCCGAAGTACATGACAAGTGGTTCGAAGAATCCATGGCGCGTTTTGAAGGCAGCTTTTTCTTCGTCGCCTTGCTTGATGCGGACATTGTTGTATCCCCAGCGGACGTCGAGTTTAGTGTAGATGTCCGCATTACCCAGGTCCGTGATGAGCTCCTGTATGAGCGGTAGGGGGTACTGATTACGCACGGTGAATGAGTTGATCTTTCGATAGTCCTGGACTGGTCGCAGTTTCCCATCCTTCTTCTTGACGAAGAAGAAGGACGACGCATAAGGGGATTTCGATGGTCGGATGTACCCCTTCTCCAGTTGCTCGTCAAGGAACTTGCGGAGGGCAATGTCTTCGTCGCGTGACATGGGGTAGATCTTGCAGTCGATGGCGGTTGGGGCGTCCTTCCTGAACTCGATGGCATGGTCCCAGGGTCGCGAGGGTGGGAAGCGATGTGATTCCTCTTCGCTGAACACCTTGGCGAAGTCCGCGTACTCTTCTGGGATCTCTGTTGCGTTAGTGTATTGTTGTGCTTCGATGGCCAGCTCCGTGGCCGTGGTGCGCGCCCTGACTGTCTCCCATTCGTCGTAGAGTTGTCGCACGGCGTGGCGCTTCTCTTCTTCAGTGAACTCGGTAGGGGCGAATGCGATTGTTACTCCTCGCTCTTCTGGGTGCGTGGTTCGAAGGACCACTGGGTAGGCGTCTTCTTTGATGACGGCGTGTTGCCAGCTGATCTGTGGTTCGTAGGCGGCCAGCCATGGGTAGCCGAGGACGATGTCCTCGTTCCCTGTATCTGTGAGTAGGAACCGCATTGTTTTGTGGGTTCCTTTAGTCTGTACGTCGAGATCTGCGCAGTGCGTGATTAGTCCTGCCTTGTTCTCGGAGTTATCGATGTTCCATATCTTTTTGGGTGTCTCTAGCTTTTTGAGACCAATCCCCATTCGCTTCGCGAACGCGGGTTTAATGAAGCTGTCTGTGGCTCCCGAGTCCACCAGTGCTTTTACTTCGGCCATGTTGTAACTTGTTCGAACAGAAACTGGAATTCTCAACGATCGGTAGCGTGTGATTATTACAGAATTACAACGGAGCGCCCTCACCCAGGCCGACGGGTTCAGGCGTTTGGAAAACCCTCTTTTCCCCATAGTTCTTGGAGGACTAGGTCCTTTACTTCGTCTGGTGCTCCGGCTACTCCCTGGAGCCACTCCTGGGCTTGCTGTTGCGGGGTTACTGCCGCGCGGGCCTGCACTCTTGGTTCTTGGGTGTAGAAGTCTGTTTCCGACCTCCTACTACCACTGCTCTGCGCGTTGTTGCGATGCTGTGGGCAGTCGCGGCTGAAGTGTCCCTTCTGGTTGCAGGTGTAGCAGATCACTTCCCTTGTGTCTCGGGGTGGCCCCCTTCCTCTGCCTCGTCCCCTTGGTCCTCCTCTGGGCGGATAGGGTGGTCTTTGTCGGTCGAGTATGAACTCTGCTCCGGCGAGCCTCCCCTGGGTGTCTTCTGCTTCTGCACCTCGTGCTCGCGTCCTGTCTGCGGAGGTGTCCATTGCGTTGGGGTTCTGGTGATGGGGGAGGTTCCTTGGTGTCCACCCGCTCTGGGAGTTTCCCCACGGGCTAGGGCGCGGAGTAGTTCTCGGAGTGGGTGTTTTTAGCGAGTTGAGACGTGCCTGTAGATGCATGTACTGCTGTTGCTTCTTCATCGCCGCTTGCTTCCATGCTTCGAACGTGGCGGGTTCGTACTGTTCGTAAACCTTGGCAAATAATGCCCTCGGTAGTCCTGCCGTGAATAGGTCCAGCGTTTGAGGGGCGTCGAGGTTGTAGTCAGCTTGTCGGGCTAGGCGTTCAAAGGTAGCCACATAGCTGTCAATGTCCCCGTCCTTCATGTGAACGCCCTTGCGCAGCTCCGCCTGCGCTTGCTCTTTCTCCATAGTGTTGGCGAATCGTCTGGTGAAGGCGCGAAGAGTCTCTTCCCAGAGGCGTCGGGTGTGTTCGGGGAATCCTGCCTCTGTCTGGCGCATCAGCCAGTCGGTCATGTACATCACCCATTCGTTAACTGTCTCCCCCTGGATGTAGCCGAGGAAGAGGAGTGATCGGCGGTAGTAGTTGCGCATGATGTCGCTCGTACTGTTGACTCCTTGATAGAGGTTCCACTGTGCTCTGAACTGCAGGGCCTTGGTGCGGTCTCCGTTGAAGACCATGGGCGGGTTGCCTTGGAGTCTGTCTGACGATCGAGGTGGGTTACCTATGGGAGCCATCCCCGGGAATCCGCCTCCCCCGGGTGGTCCTCCTCCGCCTCCGTGTCCTCCGCCTCCTCCGTGTGGGTGGCCTCCGCCTGGGCCTCTTCTAGGTGGTCCTCCTCCTTCGGGAGGGTCTGGTTCGTCAGGTCCAATGGCCCTCATGAGAGCTGCGTCGTCTGCGGTCATCCGATGTCCTGTGCTGGGGTCGATGGGGAGTAGATCTTCTGGGACTCCGTCTTGTGGTAGTTGTACCGGGTCCACTTGAAGTGCGTATGTTGGTTCTAGCTGGGTGGTTGTCATCTCGTCTGGTGGGTGAACGATGATCTGCTCAGCTTGGGGTGCTTCGTTAAGCGTAATCCCTCCTGCTAGGTTTGCTAGCTCTTCTTCTTCTTCCGCGTTTACTTGGGAGAGGTGATCTTCTTCTGACTCTTCGCTGCTTCGGTCTGATCCGGAGCCTTCTTCTTCTGTGGTGCTTGTGGTAGCTGCGCCATCGATGGGTCCCACTCCTGCTTGGGGAACTACTTCGCTCTCTAGGATGTCGCACCGATAATCTCGTGTGGTTGGTCTGACCACTGTTTGTATTCCTGCGTCGTTTGTTGCGAGTATACACCAACAGGTATGCTCGAAGTTGAACTCAACTGGGTAGAATCGACTTGGTCGGGTAGGGAAATCAACGAAGTACCCGGTTTCTCCTCTGTGTGTCCTCCACCTAGCAGCTCTTAGATAGCGCGTGGGGACGTTCCGTTCTCCTCTGCTGGGGATGGTATACGATTGGGCTCGGTTTCGGTCCCACCGATCTCTTGTTGTGGATGCCACTGTGTCGTTGGTGAGGGTTAGCTTGGTCTTAATGTTGCGTTAGGCCCGTCCTAACGGTGCTCGACTTGAGCGGGGACAGAGTGGCGAGTTATACAGGGAGCGACTTAGCGAATATAAGTACACGACCTTAGAAGGAACGTGACCGCTATTAGCACTGGGGCAAAGTCCACCAGGCGCACGTGTTGCTGGGCGATCTGCCTGATCAAGGCCAGACGCGAGAGGAGACAGAGTACGAGAAGGATGCAGACGAGGAGAGAGGGAGACAGGATCAGATAAGGATTCAAGAAGACCAAGCTAAGGAGCTCGGTCTTCGTACTGCCTACTAGTTATACAGTTGTCGAGGAGCTTTGAAGCTCCTCCTGAACGTAAGGTACCCAGTAGCGATAGTAGCTCGAACCCTACTACGACTATCCTAGGTATGAGTCAAGTCCGTACCATGTGATATCCGAAACACCGCTGACTGAGACGACTGTCCCTGACTAATACTAGGGTAGTCAGAACCCCGTGAGACTGTAGTCCGTACCAATGAGTCCGATCGCAACACCGAGACTTAGAGCACCACCGTTGCATAGTTCGCGAAGTGCTCAAACACCTCCAAAACTACGACCTATATCTCAAACCAGAAAAATGCGATTTCGAGAAACACGAAATGGAGTATTTAGGGATGATTATCTGTCCCGGAGAAGTGCAGATGGACCCTGGCAAGGTCTCTGCAGTCAAGGAGTGGCCCACACCCATGATGCTCAAAGAGGTTAGAGCTTTCATGGGGTTCGCCAACTTCTATCGTAGGTTCATAAAGGACTTCGTGGCCATTGCCCGACCCTTACATGACCTCACAAAGAAGGACACTCCATGGCATTGGCATTCTGAACAGCAGGAAGCCTTTGACAAGCTGAAGGAGCATTTCATACAAGAACCTATTCTAAAGGTGTACAACCCAAACCTCCCCACGCGAGTCGAGACTGATGCTTCAGGATTTGCTACTGGCAGGATACTGACTCAAAAGTACCCAGACGGTCTTTGGCATCCAGTTGTGTATCGCTCAGAGTCAATGAGCAAAGAAGAACGCAACTACGAGATCTACGACAGAGAAATGCTTGGCTTAATCCACACCTTAGAGGACTGGAGACACTTCCTCGAAGGCATCTCCTTTGAAGCGATCACTGACCATAAAAACATGGAATGGTGGGCAAGCATGAAAGACTTAAATTGCCGGCAAGCACACTGGGCGTTATATTTAAGTTGCTTCGCCTTTAAGATCACTTACAAAAAGGGAGACTCTATGCAAGCCGATGCACTTAGTCAATTCTCAAAAGACCACATCAGGGACAATGAGGACAACTGCCAGGTTCAGGTTTTACAACCAAAGCATTTCCTCAATGCCGCCAAAGCACACTTCCACCTGGAAGTGGACTCCCTAGGCAGCCGCATCAAACTTGCGTCTATTAAAGAAGCCGAAGTTATAGAGGGTCTTAAGAACCTACAAAAGACCGCTCCTAAGGCTCTTACAGACGGAGTTGCGCTGTGGGAAGAAGAAGACGGGTTCATTTACCATAGAGGAAAGCTCTATGTACCCAATGACCATGCCCTACGTAGAGACATGGTAAAGTCATGCCATGACAGCACTACTACAGGACACCTGGGTAAAAACAGAACCATCGAGCTAGTCAGTCGCTACTACTGGTGGCCACGCATGGCAGGCTTCATAAGTTCATACATAGAAGGATGCGATCGATGCCAACGCTATCGCAAAGATCTGCACCCCAAAGCTATCATCCAGCCGCAAGAAGTACCTGAGGGTCCATGGCAGTTAGTTGGAATCGATCTAATCGGTCCACTACCCATGTCACGAGGAAAGGATATGATCCTTAACATAGTGGATCATTACACCAAGCAGATCCATCTATTCCCTGTGACCTCTCAAATTACGGCTGATGGGGTAGCATCCATCTACTTTGAACAAGTCTTCCCCTTGCACGGGATCCCTCGCAAAGTTATCAGCGATAGGGGACCCCAGTTTGCTGCAAGGAGCATGTGGGCACTTTACAAGCAACTTGGAATAGACGCAGGTCTTACCACAGCCTATCATCCTCAAGCTAATGGACAGGTAGAGCACAAAAACCAAGAAGTAGAAGTCTACTTGCGCTTGTTCATTAGTAAGAGACAAGATGACTGGGCAGACCTGCTCCCTACAGCGGAATTCGTAGTCAATAGTAGACTCAACTCAGCCACGGGGCACACACCCTTTGAGCTACTATATGGCTATACGCCTGACTTCACGATCCCCGCTGGCAGGCCTACTGGTATTCCAACACTCGATAAGCATCTTCAACACTTAGTTTCCTCAAGAAAGGATGCAGAGACCGCTCTACGCCTAAGTAAATGGCGAATGCAGACAGACGTTGAACAAAGACATAAGCCATACGTCTTCAATGTCGGGGATAAAGTCTGGTTGCAAGCCAAGCAGATAAAGATACATCAGCAGTTGTCCAAACTGGGACCCAAACAGCTGGGCCCATTTGAAGTCACTAAAGTCTTAAGTGACGTCGACTACAAGCTTGCACTCCCCCCTGCATTATGGATCCATGATGTATTTCATGTAGACCGCCTCTCCCCTTACAAGGGAAACGAAGTTAACAGGCTTTTGCCACCTCCACCCGAACCCGTCACAGTCGAAGGGGAAGAAGAGTACGAAGTTGACCACATAAGAGACAGCAAACTCTTTGGTCGTACTCTTAAGTACCTAGTTCGCTGGAAGGGCTACGGTGAAGGTGAGGATACATGGGAACCCGCTAAAAATCTAGCGCATGCCCCGGATAAAGTACAGGAATTTCACTCCTTAAATCCGGGCGCACCTAGAAAAATAGCAGCCCTTATTTACGCATCCTTGCCTTGGCAACCTTCTCATATGTACACAGAGGCCAACATGGACATCGACCCTTAAGGAGGGGGGTGATGTCATGGACGCGTATTATGTTCCTGATTTTTCTGTATTTATACGGATTTAAACAAGGAAGATACAAAAGGCCGAAGTACAGAGACTTCGGGTTAGTCACAAGGGTTTGCCACCCATGTGCACGTGACCGTGGGACTTAGCTCCCTTACACGAATACAGGTTCTGATTGGTAGATAAGGACAGAAGGTTCTAGAAGGATCTAGAACACGCTTAGTAGTTTACGCTTACTCGATGTATTAAGTTTTACTCAGCAAGAAGAGCAGCTCGTAAGCGCTATGACAAGTGCATCAGTCAGCACAATAGATAGCGCTATTAATAGACACAACGTGTCAGCTCCTGAGTCATGGAGTCTTACTATACACTTAGTAACAGTGTTCAGACTCAGTTCATACTCAGCCACAGTAGTGTATATAAGCTTCCTTGTAGCGTCCTGAGTGGAACCAACTTGTCCTCTTGGTTCTCCACTCAGGTGCGCATTCCTTTGTACTACCTTATTGCTTCCAAATCTAACTTGTCCTCTTGGTTCTCCACTCAGCGTGCCACAGCGTGACTTCTTGCAGTTAGAGCCCTGTAAAAGGCCTCCTAAGTTCTGCGCCCTCCGCTGTGACTGTATGTCTAGCGCGTGACTTGTCTCCGCACTAAGTTGAGTGTGCCACCTTACAGTTCACACTATTTCAACACTTGACTTGGCATAGTGTGGCAGTCGCACCGCTACAGTCACATGACTTCAAGCGTATACATGGCGTTTAGTAAGGGCACGTGATAGATGACTTTAAGGCACTAGGACGTTGACGAGTCACTAGGCGATCGATAGAGACGACTCACTTTGGAAGCCGAGCGAAGACACACACAGAGAAGAGAGGAGAAAGTGGTGATTGAAGAAGACCAAGATGGCGTATCTTGGTCTTATCGAGCCACTATTTATACATGTACGAGGCAGCTTTGAAGCTCCTCCCGAAACCGTACTATGAGTAGCGTAAGTAGCTCGAACCCTACTACCGCTGTCCTAGGAATGAGTCATGCCTCATCGGCATGTGATTCTACTACTGTGCTGACTGATACTACTGTCCATGACTGATTACGACTTACAAAGGGAGTCATCACCATATAGTAAGCGTCCACTTCTCGTACTGTGACAGTTTGAGTTTTTGCACTCCATCAGTAAGCTGGGGAGGTGTTCAGAAGTGTTCAACAACACTCTGAACACCTCTGAACACTTTGAACACCTAGCCCATTCTTGAATGCTTCTGAACACCCAATTTGGGTGACACTAGCCATATTGGGCACCCAGAAAATACACTAGCGTTGGCTGTATTGCCCCAATACATGGATCCTCGGCTATTTGTCATCTATTCGAATTTGGATACTCCACTTGCTTAGATAGTATTACTATTATTATTATTACAATATCTATTTTCCGATTGTGTGGCACACGTGGCGGTCTGAGAGATCACAATGAAACAAGCGGTCACAGCGAGCGATCACGATATATGATTGAACTATGTGCGAATGCGATGCGAATTACGATGACTACCAGTACTAGTACCAACTACAACTGATTCTGAGCCTTGAGTCTGGCAGTGTTCGTTCACCCCTGCACATGACCTCTAAGCTCCGAGTTGTTCCTGTCGTGGTCCTGTAACACTAGCTCATGCCCGCTCAGAGCTGCCACCCCATGTTCTGGGCTGGTTCATCCATAGGGAAGGCGAGTGCGTCATCCAAATCTGACTCTGCCAGCTGCCCATCCTCAATGTCCTCCACAAAGAGCTGCACAGTACGCGCAGGGCCTCCCCTCTGGCTTACAACCATCTGGCTTCACCCCAGAAAGTCAGCGCAATGATCAACAAATAAAAACAGTGTAGCGTTTACCACGAACGCTTGCCCAACTTAGGCATGGGAGTGAGTGGCGATCCTCTTTGGGGTGTAGTTGCGGTTGATGCGAGTTTGGGGAAAGTCCACTGGGTGTACTTGCAGAGCTCCGTTACGGTCTTCATATTCGTGTAAGTCCTCTCCTTGGGGTATTGTGGTAGGAGGCTGGGCAACAGTGCGAAGGTCTTCCCAGCTAGGGTGGTCAACGACGTATAGGTAGGTGTAGGGAGAGGCGACTCGAGGGTTGAGGTAGAGATATACGCGATGGACTGCACTGCCGATGGGATAGTTGTCCACTGCCACAGAGGGACTGTGTTATGATCATCTGGATCGTTTGCAAGATGGGAGGCCGGACTGAGTCGCTGACTAAGCGACGGAGCATCGGACTTGAAGGACAGGAGACAAGACAGGGAATGGGATAGATTATTGAAAAGACCAAGATACCGAATACAAGCTAGACTACTCCTCTTTATATACTGTACTGTCTGTGATTTTCTATACTATTTTCTGAGAGACGCATCAGCGCCAGCGAGTCTATGTGCTGGCACATCTGCTGGCATACAGTGAGTCACAACCATGAGGCATACGCTGGCAGTCGCACTGTCAGCCCGAGAATATTCCAAGAACGATCTGATACTGATCTGATAACAAGTCCGAGTCGAGAACTGAGAAACCAAAACCAAAACATATGTGGGAAATGTCACATGGTCATGACAGACTGGGTTAAGTCACGAGGGATCCCTTGGTCTAGAGGGATATGTCGGATGACTCACTTCAAGGGGGAGTTCCCTATAGAGCGAAGAACAGCTGGTGGTATTGGAAGAAGACCAAGATGCTGTTCTTGGTCTTCACAGCGTGCTACTTATACAGATACTTGTGGGCTTTCAAGTGCCGCTCCAAGAAGTGCTAGCCAATAGCGTAAGTAGAGCAAACCCTAGTACAACTATCCTAGCATGAGTCACATTGAGTCATGATCTGATCCGTTATCGTACACAATCACATGCGCCGGAGCTTACCTGGCTGACTGATCCTAACAAGTCCATGACAATATACTGCTGATGCGGTGTCATACCCTTGACATCAGTGTCCACTTCCAGTCCAAACGTAACAAACAGTATTACCATCCACGATTGTAGATGTGCGCCCATAGCGCCATGAGTTTATTGCACAAGTACGGCTTCTTGAGTAATTGTTGAATGTTCAGGTCTGCGATAGAATGATATAAGCTTCGGTAGACAGCGACTTCGAATGTCACTGCACTGTAGGTGCTGGTGCGCCACTCTTCCAGGGTGCAGCAAAGCTGTGAATACATGAGGAACAAGGCTGTAAAAGGGAGACATGATGGACATACCACACAGCACGCAAGGGCAAGAGTGGGGGTGCACAATGAACCAAACTTGTCTGAGTAATGACTTCCAATTAACCGCGGCATTGCGAAAATAGTGCAGACAATAGTTTCTTCCACAGCAGGATGTTCAAAATAATTTTTGATGCCCTATACAGTATGGTGTGAGCGTCGTAAAATCCATCAAGGTAGCCAGTTTTACTTACCTTCTCATCCACGCTGTTGTGCATCCATGCGCCTGTTGCCTGGTTAAGGAGGGCTGCCACCTTGTTGGCAGTATATTGCCTGGCATCCTTG